>OZJO01016689.1:0-34389 GCA_900406225.1 Acrobeloides nanus | reverse complement strand
TTATCGTCGTAGACCGACGCATTAGCCACTGCGCCGTTTTGGGCCATGGCCAACAAGTTCTGATTATTTTTGTTTAGTCGTAAAAACACCAGGGAATTTGAAATTGGGCAAAGATTTTCGGACCGTCCGGGACTCGAACCTAGACCTCCTGGCTACCGTCCAAGTGCACTACCATTGTGCTACTGAGACCTCCAACTGATGCCCGTTTTTTGGTGAAAATACACCGTCAAGTATTCACAAAAAAGGCATCAGTTGAGGTCTCGGTAGCACAATGGCAGTGTACTTGTATGGTAGCCAGTAGGTCCGGGTTCGAGTCCGAAAACTTTTGCCTAATTTTAAATTCCCTGGATTTTCACGTATCGGTGTGTTAATCCGAGCTCCAAAATTCCCACAAATGAGAGCTATCACGTAAAAACACCATTATATGGATTGGCAAAATGTTTTTTAATTTTGATCCTTGCCTGCACATTTTTGGCATTTTGGTGCGCGGTGGTAGTTGAAAATTTTGTTGATTTATCCATTTTAGCAAAGCCCAATTTAACTTCTTTCACCACCTCATAGTCGAAGTGAACCTCGATGAACAAGTAATTACCAAAGAATCCTATCGACTTGGAAAAATGCACTCCACCTATGCTCAATTCGGATTAAAACCCCACTTTTTGGACATTTTCCAGCTTCATCTACTAAGATTATTGAAGAGTTTAAAAATCGAAAATGATGAAGAAAAGTGGGAAATGCTAGCTGGTTGGACTACACTAATGGATTATATTATAGAATGTATCAATTTAGCATATACCCAAGCTCTACATGATGGTAAACATGCAAATTCGAATAATAAAGGTGTTATAGGAGAATTATAGTACAGGGTGTATAAATCCCAAGAGAGGAAGAGGGCATTTTTTATAGCTCAACAAGATGAATAAAATGATACCAAAATTATCCAATTTGAAAATTGTTTTGGGTTATTGAAACAAAAATTCTGATTCATGTTTTCGTTTCAATAACCTAAAATAATGTTCAAATTGGATAATTTTGGTGATATTTTGTTCTTCTCGTCGAGCTATATGCCGTCTTTCTTTTTTAAATAAACCTAATAATTTTTATATTTTCAGCAAATTCATAATTAATTTCAGGTGCAGGCTCTTCGTTTCAATGTTCAAACTCGTTTAAAAATTTTGTTCGCGATCATAACTTTTTGACGTTAGATTTTTAAGTAGTGCCGTAAATGCAAAACATACTCCAAATTTTGTGCTCTATCACATGGTATCAATTTCCCAAAAGGGGACTGGTCTTTTAAAGGACTAATTCAGTGGGAAAAAAGTTGCCATTTTTGTTGATATTCGGAAAGTTCATGAAAAATTGAGCATTTTTTATTTTTACAGCATGTTCTGAATCGTTATAGTTTTCGAGAAAATTGCGTTTGTAACTTTGAGTTTGTGTACATGTTTTCATTGTAATGCACAAGCTTTTTTGAATTTTAAATCAATTTTTTAAATTTTCATTAAATGAACATTGTAGCTATAATTTTTTATAGCTAAATGAGACAAACAAAATGACACGAAAATTATCCAATTTGAAAATTGTTTTGGGTTATTGAAACGAAAACATGAATCAGAATTTTCTTTTCAATAACCCAAAACAGTGTTCAAATTGGATAATTTTGGTGTCATTTTGTTTGTCTCATTTAACTATAAAAAAAGCTACAATGTTCATTTGATGAAAATTTAAAAAATCGAAAAAATTCACAAACGTTTGTGTATTATAACGAAAACATGTACACCTGATTCAGAGAAGAAATCGGTGTATTGAAGCGAAAATCAAACATTTTCGGATTTTCGCTTCAATACACCGGTTTCTTCTCTGAATCAGGGTCAAGGAAGCGTTTTCAAGGTTCGAGAATGTGCGCAATCGATTCCCCGCCTAGAAAAACCTAAGAATCAACGGTTTTCTCATAAAAATCAGAAAATGTTTGATTTTCGCTTCAATACACCCACCCCCATTCCTTGAACCAGGGTCAAGGAAGCATTTCCACGCTTCGGGAATGTGCGCAATCTATTTCTCGCATAAAATTACTGCTAGAAAAGTCATTTTTGCAAAAATTCAAAAAAAGTTTTTTCGAAAGTGCTTTGCAAAGTTTATTCCTCCCGCTCTTTAAGTGTTTTCCTTTATAACTTTTTATGATTCGCGAAAATAAAAATTTCGACCCTTGTGGGATCGAACCGGCCGCCAATAAAATAAATATCCAGCGTCCTAGCCACTCGGCTATGTGCGTCCAGTTTTTGGAACCTCACTATGATATAAGGTTTAGCGGGATCGAACCCGTACATATAACATGAAAACTGGCGCTTTATCCACTTGACCACGCAGTCCACTTTTTTTACTCTTTACAGGAACAAATAGTATATATTTATCACAGAAATAATAAATAACAAAAAATGTTTTTTAAAATGTCAAAATTTTTCAACAAATATTTATCCCTGGAGGTTTGTATAGTGTTTCTGAAAATAATAATTTTTTTATAATTTTTTCTCAAATTTGTCTTTTTACCTTGAATGCTAGCCAAGAACGAAAAATAAGTGGTATTCCCTGTAACAGCGCCCGGCGCTGCTGGATTTTCTCGTCTGGTTATCGTCCGGAAACCATTTTCTCCAACGACTTCAATCTCGACGATATGCCAGTTGGTCATGGCTGGGTCGGCAATGAGTTTCGCTCTGGTGTTGTCAAAGCCGAGATTATGCGCGGCTATAGCAGCACCAGCCATTGTGTTGACATTGTTTGGAGCCATGGGGCAAAGTAGGCGAACGGGGCCTAAAAACAACTTAAATACTGAAAGAATAAAATATTTAAAAACTGCATCGATGGTGCAGTGGATATAATCTAGTCGTAGACACAAAAGGTCTCGGGTTCGATCCCCACTGGTGTCGAATTAATTTTACCATAAAATACAGGGTGGCCAAAAAAAACCGGATTTTTCGAGCAATTTTTTGCAAAAAAATTTTTTTTTGAATTTTTGCAAAAATGACTTTTCTAGGGGTAATTTTATGCGAAAAATCGATTGCGCGCATTCCCGAAGCGTGAAAACGCTTCCTTGACCCTGATTCAGGGAAGGTGGTGGTATATTGAAGCGAAAATCGAAAAATTTTCCCTGAATCAGGGTCAAGGAAGCGTTTTCACGTTTCGGGAATGCGCGCAATCGATTTTTCGCATAAAATTACCCCCAGAAAAGTCATTTTTGCAAAAAATTGCTCAAAAAATCTCAAAAATCCGGTTTTTTTTGGCCACCCTGTACATACACAACTTCAAAAGGCAAAATCTCGAGAACTATAAATTATTTTTTTATGTGGTTTTTTTAAATTGTATGGAGCGCAAAGATCTTTCAAATGCTATATAAAATCATTAAAAATTTTAGTATGACCATTTTTCAAATTTTCAAATGAAAAATAGAAATAGTAGACAGTTGCAAATTTTTATAAAAACTAGTATCATTTATTCAGGATTTTCTCAGCTTTCATTTAAAAAAACCGCGTCAAAAAATCTTTTAAATTAGCTGAGATATCGCCAAAAATGTGGTGTGAAATACTTGCTGTTAATTACGCACTGCAAGAGTTGATAACTTCGGGTGACTCATGGCGCAGTGGCAAAACTCCAACTTAGAAAATATTTCAAATGCAAAAAGACTTGGATGCTAGTTGGATTCAAACTAAGAGTCGATTACATGCAAAGTTGGTTTTTCACAACTGTGCCATGAGTATTCTTTTCATCCGAAAAATGCTCACCATCATATAAAACCACCGGGCAATTAGTCTTCTTCGCTCTTTGACACAATTCTTCTAATGGACCCAAAACTTTTAAAGAATTCGGATGCTTTATCATGGTTATGTTTAGACCCTAAAAATTTTGATCTCTTCTCAATTTGTTTTAAAATAGTATAACCTTTAAAATTCCCAAATTTGCCATTTTTTGAATGTCATTAGAACCCCAAAACGCTCCAGCTGGTACGAAAACGCTTCTTGTTGGATGGGAATTTAATTTTTCTTTTATTGCGTCATAGGTGGTTTGGTCAGCTAGGGCAGTTGGAGAGCCTATCTGAACTAAAAAAGTTTTTCAAAGGGTAGAAATAAGGAATTATAGTGTAGGACTTATGCTTAGTCTTAGGCTTTTTTGTGAAAACTTGAATTTTTTGGTAAAAATTGAATTTTTGGTGAAAATTTGGTTTGAAAATTTTAGGCTAGGTATGACAGATCAACCATAAAGATCTTGTCTCAATTTCTATCATAGGTCGGCAAGGGGGGAGCCTCCCCCTGACCCACGCACGCACGGACCCAAAATTGAGGGGGGATCACGCACTCATGGGCCCAAAATTGAAGAGTAATCACGCATAGACCCCGCCGAACATACTAGGTGGTCCATAAAAATTGGGTGCAGAAGACTACCTCAAGCTAAAAAAAGGTCGTTTTTTGGTGGAGCTGATGGGGGACCACCTCATCGGAGTTCCCCCCTCCCCCCACCTTGCCGACCTATGATTTCTATTATCTTAAATCTCACAAATAAATTAGTATGCTCCAAAATGATTTTTGCGTATTCTTTTATAATATCAGGATGAGCAACTTCTATCACCATATCCAGTCCTGTTAAATTTTCTTCGTCGATTTTTGTCAAGGGAAGGACTTGCTCGGCTTCATCTTCGCTTCGATTCCAGATTTTTTGCACCGAAAAATTTGGATTTTTGTCTAGTTCCACTCGAAGAAATTGGCCTAAACTTTTTTTAATTATTACATTTTTGGAAATTACCTAAATGTCCATATCCAATAATTCCAATTTTTCTTTTTTGTTCCATAAGCTAAATTTCTAAAGTGGTTGAAAAAGTTGCAAAAAATATTAATATATATTGAACTCAAAATTCATTGTACACAACAAAATGGTTAAACAAAAAATTTATTCTTAAGAATCAACTTAAAAGTAGAGACCGGCACATGAAACTTTTTAGTTTAGTTCTTATTCAATTTTTTTTGAACTTAAACTTTATTACAGTCACAAGGACTGTGTAAAATAAGGTATAACAGGTACAATAAATTTTAAAAAACTCCTCATAAATAGTCTGCTTGGCTCAGTGGTTTTGCTCTCGCTTCCTATGCAGATGGCTCAGGTTCGACTCCCATCTGAAGCAATTTGTTTTTGCGAGATTATTTTTTTATATAAAAATTGATTTTTCAAAATTTTTCCAAAAATTCAAAATTTCCCATTTTTTGACAGTTTGATGACAAACATGTAGTAAAAATGTATAGGAAAAACTTTAATTAAGGTAGTTTTAATAAAATGAGAAAATTTTTTAGAGAAAATCAATTTTTATCAACCAAAAAATAATCACGCAAAAACAAATTACTTGTGGTGGGAGTCGAACCTGGGCCATCTGCATAGGAAGTAAAAGCAAAACCAATGAGCTAATCAGCCTATTTGTGAGAAATTTTTTAAAATTGAATAAGAACTAAGCTACCAAAATTTTAACGAATTTTGGGATTCAGACTTCAGAAAACTGCGATAAAAATTTTTTGATGACATTTTCAAAAAAGTGACACAATTTCGTGATACAGAATTTGGTCATTTTTCTCTTAATGGACCGGTCTCTACTTAAAGGAATAAAAAATCCAAATTATCGTTTTTTTAACACCAAAATTTCTCCCCCAGTTAGAATTCCCATTTCTCCGCCAGCAACAATTTTGGCTACTGTTCCAGACAAGAAAATCTTGTTGAAATGATAGAAACCTTTGGGAAGAATTTTCAGTGCTTGTGCAATCTTGATCAAGTGGCCGACCAGCGATGATCTGAAAAATTGATGTTATCAATTTTAAAAAAAGTTTCACGCGGCGGTAGAGTTTTAGAAAAAAAGAGGATCAAAAATGTATGTTCATAGTCGAGTAGCTAGAGCAGACAGGGAGGGGGCCAAGAGGCGTCTATAGAACAGTGTTGTGTACTCGAATACACTACTCGAATGAAGAATTGAGTAGTGTACACTACTCGATTCAATATGCGAATTTCTGTCAAGTAGTGCCCCAAACTTGGATGTCGATTGTAATCGTACGCAGGTGCTTCCCTCAAAGTATTAGAAAGTCTATGTCAAAAATTTTTTTACCTAACTAGCCACATAAACAATGGAGAGCTTGAAAAACAATAGTGAAATGGTTGTCCTGTTTGTGCACTTAAATCAATTGATTCTAATAAATCAAAACCAGCTTCTTGTGCCTCTTGGACCATTTCTGCTCGATGGTGTAAGGATGGCATACCACACGCATATTCTAGGCCTTCAACTATGGCCCTAAATTTTTGATTTTGGGAAATTTTCATATATTCTGTTATACTCAGTTTCTCGCAGGTCGTTATAAAAGTTGGTACTCCATAGCCTAGTGGATAAGGAAGCCGCGCGTCTGATCTGGCAAGTTAAGAAACATTGGCCCGCAGGTTCGGTCACCAGTGGGGTAACAATTATCTTTTTGATTTTTATCAACGATTATAAGTTTAAAATTTTGATGAATGAACGATTTTTCCCCCACCATGAAATTAACAAGTTAGGAATAATGTTTCTATAGATACATTCGGAGGCACTCGGTTTACTGTCGAAACCGATTTTCTTTAACAACTTTTGTGAATCTGTCAAAAAAATTTCTCCCTGCCAGGTCAATTTTCAAGAGAAAAAAATGAAAGGCAAAAATTCTATGACTAATTTTATTTGTGGGGCTACTTTAACAGTAGCCCCACAAATAAATCGATCAAAAAATTTTTACCCGAGCCCTAGACTATTTGAATACAAAGTGAGACATTTGTTACTGCACCATGAGTGGGGATTTTTTTCTTTTGGTGGGAAATTACTTTTTTTACCTATGTTCCTGATTATTTTCGTCGTATTTGTCCGTTTTTACAAGATCGTAAATCACAAATAGCCCATCTGATTTTAATATTCTAGCCACTTCGTTCATAATTGGTTTTAAGTTGGTAAAATATTTTAGCGCATAAATAGCATAGGCTGAATCATAACTGGCATCTTCAAAGGGCATTTTATGGCAATCTGCCTCAACTAGATTGCAGCGTGGGTAAATGCCAAGATTTTCGAAGTTAGTGTTGCCTACGCAGACCTAAATTTTTGGGAGATTGGAGGAAAATTTGGGGGAAAAACTTAAAAAATTTAAAAAAGGCCCTGATTCAGTAAAGGTCAATTTTTGTCTTACTTCATTCGATGCTATCGTCACCCCAGTAATATCAGCTCCAGTCTCACTCAAATCTTGTATAACACCGCCAATCCCACAGCCAATATCAACACATTTTTGACCCGGCTTTAAATTGAGACATTCCCCAATCTTCATGTGAAGTTGCTTCAGAGCCTCTTCTAGGGTCAGATTATTTTCTCGTGGCGGTACAAAGTGGAAATTCCCGTTAAAATATTCATCAATCACGGTGGACATGACTGAATAATAATGCGAAGTGACCAATGCATGATCTTGTTGGGATTTTGCTTGTTGGAATAGGTAATCATGTTCTTGAGTAAAGTTGGCCTAAATTTGCAAAGTTTTGGATATTGAAGCGGAAATATTGGATTGGAACTTTTTGACTTACCCTAATTTCACGCGTATAAGCCGCGGCTTAATTTTTTAATTTTTTTCTCTTGGTCCCCAAAGTAAAATTCGAAAATTTTAAAAGTGCTCAGATTTTAATAAAAACATATTTTTGGGGTATTTTTAGGCCCAAAATACGATTTTGATGGTTTAAAAATGTTGCAACGTTCATTTCATCTAAGATTCAAGGGTGCGGCTTATACGCGTGAAATTAGGGTATTGATTTTTTGGTTCATCCATCCCACAAGATATTGGGTTGTTCCAAAAGTTCCCGTATTTCATGCGAGAATCGATTGCGTGCATTCCCTGAAAATGCTTCCCTGATCCTGATTCAGGGAAGGCGGTGGGTTTATCAAAGCGAAAATGTAAATACAGGGTGTTACTAAATAACACATACGATCGCATTTGTTTGATTTTTCTTCAGATTCTTTCAATTTTTTATGTTTTTATTATTTTTATGGTATGTTTAAAATAAAAAAATGAAAGAACTTCGTGCTGCAATACTTCGAATGCGCCCTTTTGGTGATTCTATGGGGAAGATAGCCAAAGACTTAAGAATCTTCAAAGAAGATTGTGGACAATTTCCCAAAGCGTCTGAAGGCCTGCGTTGATGCCAACGGAGGGCATTTTGAATAAATTTTATTGTTCTTTGTTGTTATTCGTTGTGTTTTAAATAAAACTTGCTAAAAAAATCGAACAAATGCGATCGTATGTGTTATTTAGTAACACCCTGTAATTCGAATTTTAGCCAGAAACTGGCTGTCTAGGGGTTTTTCTAGGCGGGAAATCGATTGCGTGCATTCCCAAAGTGTGGGAATGCTTTTTTGGCCCTGATTCAGGGTAGGGGTGATTGCTTTGGAGCGAAAATGAACTAAAATTCGAATTTTCGTCGGAAAACCGGCTTTCTAGGGGTTTTCGTTTGCGCGCATTGCCGAGACATACAAATGCTATCATGATCCTGATTCAGGCAAGGGTGGGTGTTTTGAAGAGAAAATTAGCGCCCAAATGATTGCAAATTGGTTTTCGACAAACCGACTAAAATTCGCATATTAATTTGACCGTCTTCTAGACAAAAAGGAATTTGCAATCATTTGGACGCTAATTTTCTCTTCAAAACACCTACCCTTGCCTGAATCAGGATCATGATAGCATTTTTATATCTCGGCAATGAGCCCAAACAAAAAACCCCTATAAAGCCTGCTTTCCGACGAAAATCCGAATTTTAGTTCATTTTCGCTTCAAAACAATCACTCCTACCCTGAATCAGGAATCAAAATTCATGTAAGATACGGGAACTTTTAGAATAACCCAATAGAATAGCTAAGTTACAAAAAGTTGACAATCCTTGTTACTGGTCAGAAATATGCGAATTTTGAGCACGAATATAAATTGTTCATAGTGACAATGATGACAAATTTGTTGCCATTGTCACTATGAACAATTTATATTCGTGCTCAAAATTCGCATATTTCTGACCGGTGACAAAGATTGTCACTTTTGTAACTTATACATCATAAGTCACTAATTAACCCTATCCTTTTTCTCAAATTTGAAATTAAAAAATCAATTTTCCTCTAAAAATTATTTTACAACCTCATTTTTATGAATAAAATATCGTTGTCAAGGATACGAAAAATTTCATATTTTGAATAAAAATTAATCTTTTTCGACAAAATCAATAATTTTTTAAGCCTAACAATATCCTTATGTAAATAAATTTTTACATATAATTAAAAGTTTATCTCAAAGTGTCTTTTTTCGAGATATTTATGGGGCATTTCCTTACACAAGTTACAAAAAGTGACAATCCTTGTCACCAGCCAGAAATATGCGAATTTTGGGAGCTACTATACAACAGGGGGGGGGGGGCACGTAAAAAAATTTTCTAAAATTTTTTCTAGAAATGACCTCTTTAGGGTTAAAAACATGCGGAGAATCTGAATTTGATATTTTCGAAGCGAAAAACGCTTCCCTCATTCAGGGAAGACCTGTGTATTGAAGCGAAAAGTTGCAAAAATCGCATTTTTGCGATTCGCTTAAATACACAGGCCTTTCCTGGATCAGGGAAGCGTTTTTTCGCTTTGAAAATGTCAAATTTAGATTCCCCCACATGTTTGTACTCCTAGAGGGGTCACAATTTTTGAAATATTTTCACGTGGGTGTCCCCCCTATTGTGTAGTAGCTCCGAATTTTGAACACGAATACAAATTGTTAATAATGCCAAATTTATCCCCCTTGTCACAATGAACAAAATATTATTGTGCTCAAAATTTGCATATTCTGTCCGGTGTCAAAGATGATCATTTGTTATAACTTGTGTAACCCTAATCATGGAACAGAAGCAAATGTCGCAAAATTCGTCTTGAACAGGGAGAGTTCGATCCCCGACTCGAAATACTATTTTATCAAAATTTTCATGTAATTTTAAGGGAGTTTGCTTTAACAATTTTTTAGATTTTATACAAAATTTTGATCTCAGGGAATCGAACCCTCCGTGTACAAGATGAATTTTGCACCACTTGCTCCTGCACCATGGGTGAATTTTTTATCTTATAAATAGTTTATTATTTAAAAATAATAATTTTAACTAGAAAACAAATAAAAACGGTCTCTCTCCAATCGAAATTAACTGAAGACCATTTTATTGATTATTTGTTGTGTACAGACATAGGCAGAGGACAACTTACAGCATACAAAAGCGAACGGTGATGGGAAATGAAATGAACAGGGACCCACGCCTCCGTCAGAAACCGGCCAGCCAGAAATGGGAAATTGATTATGAAAGGAAGATTTTCTTCCTCACCTGTGAAAATATTATTGTTTCTGGCTCGTTTTTGCAGCGTAAAAATTGCGAGCACTGTTTCAAAACACTGCTAAAATGTTTTTGAGTATTTTGAGCAAAGGCAAAAACGATTGGTCGGGATCCAGGATCGAACTCGCATAGTTCAGAACAAAAAAATTTTGCTAAAACGTTAATTTTCGTGATTCTCTCATTTTGCTAAAATGTTGCTGCTGAAAACGTTAAACAGCCCTATGAAACCATAGATTTTCGTCAAATCTTTAAGATAGAAATAAATTTATTTGAAAAATTCTTATAATAAACCATTTTTGGTACTAGTTTCCAATAGCGATCGCAAAATGACAGGGGTCTGGATCCGAAAATTTTTTTCGGATTTTAACCGAAAAAAGCGTGGTTTACCCCGTTTTTTTATGCGGGGAATCGATTGCGCGCATTCTCAAGGCGTGAAAATGCTTCCCTTACTCAGAATTAGGGTCGGGAAGTTGGTGTATTGAAGCAAAAATCGAAAACAATCAACTTTTTAAGCTTCAATACACCAAACTCTCGACCCTAAATCCGAGTAAAAGAAGCATTTTCAAGCCTCGGGAATACGCGCAATCGATTCCCCGCATAAAAACGGGGTAAACGACGCCTTTCCGGTTAATCCGAAAAAAATTTTTGGATCCAGATCCCTGTCATTTGTGATCGCTAGTGGAAACTAGTGCCCCCTTTTTTAAAACTGAAAAAACCGAGTAAAAAGAAAAAGCTGAATTTTTTATAAATTAAGTAACCAAAAATAGGCATTAAGATTTTTAATATAAATAGATCGGATATAAGCATTTTGCACACAAGTTTAAAGCTTTAGAAATTTTTAAAAAATTCAAAAATCAATAACAGTACCAGATCTTGACGTCGAAAATGGAAGAGAAGACGAAAAAAGTTGCGAGTCAAATCAATTGACATGTTCAACAAATATTAGGAAAAATATATGATATATTGCTAAAATGATATATTACAAAAATGCATAGTAAAAAATTTGCATTCAACATTAATTTATAATAATAAACGGTATAAGAAAGTGCTTTAAAAAAAATCAAATTCTAAGATACACAAAGTTCGATTCGGACCTAATACAAGCATAAGCTCTTTGGGGACACTGGAAACTGGCAACTATCTCCAACTTGAAGAGCTGAGTAAATAAATGTATGTCACGTTATTAAGACACGATTTATTTAATCTTAAGAACTTTGTTTTCTAATGCCAGGCCAAGTTTGAGGGTTAAATAAAGCGTGCCTTAAACGTTTGTTCTTTAATCATTTTTTATTAATTATTACTTCCCACAAAACAAGAACATTCTTGAACATAAAATGTGTCAAGAATGTTCTTGTTTTGTGGGAAGTAATAATTAATTAAAAATGATCACTTAAAAAATTGAGACTTGAACAGTTGGAGATTAAACCTATTAAACAATTTTTAGTAAAAAAATAGATAGCTGCCATATTCGCTGCGCAAATTCTAACATAACAAATAAGAAGATGAACGGATTTGGGTCAAGAGAGCAAAAGAATATATGTACGAACATTTTCTATGCCTTCAGAAAACTGAATTAGAATAATAGAGGTCAGATTAATGTCGCAAAAACATTTACAACAAAAATAAGTGAAATATAAATGTAGATTAACATCATTATAACAAATATTTATACTACAGGGTGTTCCAAAAACAAAACCGCCATTTGGTCATTTTTTGAAGAAATTTTTCAAAATTTTTTTCTTCAAAATAATTATGGGGTATTTTTATGCAAGAAATCGATTGTGCGCATCGAAAAATATTGAAAACGATTCCCAGACCATGAAATATCCAATTTTCGTATTTTCAAGCAGGAATTTCTACCGAAATAACTTAAAAATATGAAAATTGGATATTTTCTGGTCTGGGAGGCATTTTCAAGGTTATTCGATGCGCGTAATCGATTTCTCACATAAAAAGTCATTTTGGAGAAAAATTTTTCACCAAAAAACGACCAAATGGCGGTTTTTCGAACACCCTGTAAAATAAGATTAGAATTATGATAAAGCAATAAGATATTCATAACCAATACTTTCCTAGTTTATAATACCGAGGGACTCGCGGTTTCTCCAAGAATGACTCCGAACGTTTTGCTCTAGAAAAATAATAAAGGAGCAAAAAAGTGAAAAAAATTTTTGTCTCGAATTCGATGATTTTTGTGTCAATCGACTTCTCTCATCGTCCCCTACAACTTTTGTTTTTAGCACTGGGGGTTTAAATCAAGCGTTCTAATCGTCTGGATAGACAGACATACATTACACGTTTAATGTAGTAGGATATTTCTGATCCATATAATGAAATACCTCAGAGTTCTCATCATACATATCGGTCACTCATCCACCCTCTCGGGCTAATGTCCTCCCCCTACTGGGTATATATGGTTCTCATCTTTTTTTCAGATAATTTTTAATTCTTCATACCAAATCATTCATTCAAGCTTAAATATATTGAGTTGATCCAAAAGTTCTCGGACTCCACTTTTCAAAAAATGAAACGTGAAAAGTCTAAGAACTTTTGGATCAGCCCAATATAAAGAAGCAGCAAAAGCTTTATAAATTAAGAATTTTAAAGTACAAAATTTTTTATGCAAATTCAATTTTATTTAAAAAGTTTTTCAAATTTTTGAAATCTGGTAACATTCATCCCTCGCTATATAGCAATACACAGAAAAACAAAGAAAGGATTTCGCTTATGATTTAGGAGCTACGCCACAAAAACCCCCTGGCTAAAATTAGTTTTTACAATTACGAAAACTTTTGTTAGACAAAGTTTAAGCAAAAAAATCAGTTCAAATTTTTATTTGAAAATTCTTATTTTGATTTTTTAAACCTTTTTTTAAAGAACTACCATACCAGTCAAAATAATAAGATAGCTATAATAAATCGTGATAATATGTCAACACATAAAAAATTAAACGCGTCAAATTTTTATATATACAGGTAAAACTGGATCAAATGATATAATTCAATCTGATACCGAAAATTATAATTGTCAAAAAAAACACAAAATTTAGAGAATGGTACTTTTGCGATTCATATTTCAAAAAATAGAAAATCCAAGCTAACAAAATTATACCTGCAAAAGTACCCACATGTGTTTCACAACCTGGGTTTTAGGAAAAAAGTTTGGAGCCGGGTATCATATGGAGGGGGTTAGCTATGAGGAGCACAAATATAAAGGAATTTTTCGAATGTGACCGTTGGAAGGGCCTATACTGGAGACCTCGTAAATTGCGATTTTAGCATTTTTGAAAGGGCAAACAAACTTATTTTCAAGGCTCTGCGGAAAACCTGTACTAATAAATGCACGAAGAATTAGGTTGTCCGATCGTAAAAACTGTAAAAGCAGATACATTTTTTAAATTTTTATAAAAAATTTGCAGGGTACCACCTGAGGTCAACAATATAAAATTCCTTTGGATTCATGGTTCCCCATACCCAAAAACCCCCGAGTACTAAAAAATTAGATGAATTTGAGCCATTTTGGAACATTTTTTGATCAGGTTTCATACTTTTTTTCTCTTGAAACACCTGTGTGCCATTTAAGGACAACATAACACAATATAATAATAAGTAGTAAGTATATAACTGAAGTTGGCCTGATCCATCTGATACTGTATATTGATCTATTGAATTACTATAGACAATATAAAAATTAAAAATAAACAACAATTAAATTAAGGAAAATTTGAACAAATAAAATGTATAACATATAGCGGGAATTTAAGATTTCGGAAGTCGTTTGAGAATCGTCTTGATCAAAGCGGCTGCATTTGCTGCTGCGTGAGGCTAAAAATATTCAAATTTAACATAGATAATATAAGAAAGATATAAATATATAACTAATGAAATGCGATAAAATTTACGAAATCTGACACAATTTCGCATTTTAATATAGTCGGCGTCCATCTCCGCTTTGTTTCTACGTATGCGTGATTGCGAAATCTGCAAGTTTGAATTTGCGGTTCCTTGAAACGAATTGCCTGAATGCTGCTCGCAAAACGTCTCGAACAGGTGTTCGAGACTCTAAATGTCTCAAATTCGAGACACTCTAGTCTCTAAGAGGGTTGATTGTGCATTGACACAAAAACTTGAATTTGAAATTTTTATTACAAAATGAGTCAAGCGATAGCTCGTTGATTCCTTAGATCACAACCTTAATTCGCACTACTTTTTATGAAAATCATTGTGTGATGGCGAAAATCCTCATTAAAATTTTGATTTTTACTTGAGATTTTACGTTATGACAATTCTACCATAAACCTAATAAGGATTTTCGTCACCACACAATGATTTTCATAAAACGTAGTGCGAATTAAGGTTGTTCAGCATGATCTAAGGAATCCAACGAGCTATCTCTCGATTTATTTTGTAATAAAATTTTCAAATTTTCGTGTCAATGCACAGACCAATTTAAACCTATTCGAGAATATAGTCTCGAATTCGAGACATTTAGAGTCTCGAAAACCTGTTCGAGACGTTTTGCGAGCAGCCTAAGTAATTGTATTGTAATCGGGGGAAAATCGTGTTTATGCCTGTTTTTTGTTGTAGATCGATTGTATTCACGACGAACTTTACAATGAGTGAAGTCCATATCACGGTGACGGGGGAAGTGTATTAAAAATTCGGGTCAAAAAGTATTGAAAAATTGCATGCTTTTTTACACACTTCCCCGAAGTCGTAAGATATGGACTTCAGCCAATCAACAATACATCATTTGACAGCATTCATTTCAAGAAACCGCAAATTCAAATTGCAGAGACAACGGGGATTGACGCCGACTATAGCTAAGTGCCTCATTTTTCCCACCTGCCACTGCCGGCCCGATCGACTAGAACCCTGTTGGTAGTCTGCAATACCACGGATCAACACCCATGAGTCTATTCTGGAGCCATGGATCGCCGCAATCACAGAATCGAAGCCAGCGTCAAATGCTTTCACATTATTTTCCGCCGCAAATTTGTCTCGTAGCTGAAGGATCAGATTGCTATACTGCACATCAGTTTCTGAGTCGTGTGTTTTCGTTGGAGACGGTTGGATCTTGGCTTGAACTGGGGCTTTCTTCAAGTGAGTCACGCCATTTGGTGCATCGCCGGTTTCTGGAGGCGGTGTACGGGCTATCGAAGACATGGCACCAACTGGGCCTAAGTGAACTGTTGACGTGATGCGTTCTTGGTTTGGATGAGGTACTACAACGACGTTGCCACCGCCTAAAAATTTGCATAAATCATTTTGAGACAAAAATCGATTATTTTTTACTACTGAGATAATCGATAAACAAAAAAATTCAATGCTCAAAAACATACCAACAGGTAAAGCCAAAATATCCGTTTCAGGCGGCGGCCTGGAAAAATTTAAATCTGAGGTTCCATTTTCTCTATTGATTAGATCATTGGCTGTATTTTGCCATTCTGCCATAAAATTGTCATCGCTGAAAAAGTTGGCAATTGTAAACAATAGAAAATTTCGTAGCTACTTCGGCTCTTATATTCCCCTTGAATGTAGACTAAAATCGAAAAATTTTATTTTCAGAATTTTCTCAAAAATGATTTTATTAGGTGTAATTTTCTTATTGCGGGAAACACGTTGAAGATGTTATTTTTGCGTAAAAACGATTTTCCATTTTTTAAATCAAATTTTTCGACAAAGAAAGTACATACCTCGAAAAAGCTAATATACAAAAAAACCACAACAAAATTCAATTTTTCAACCAAAATTCGATTTTTGATCAAAATTTCGATACAACAAACATATTTCAAAAAAGCTAATATGCACAATTTCGATTTTCTAAAAAATAAGCGTTTTTACGCAAAAAATAACATCGCCAACGTGTTTTCCGCATAAAATTACCCCTAATAGGGTCATTTTTGGGAAAATTTCGAAAAATAAAATTTTTCGATTTTAGACTACGTTCAATGCGAGTTTTTAAGTATTCAATTTTCCTACCCATTTTTCACAATCTCCGCCAAAATTTGGTCCTTGGGAAACCATTCTCTGATCGCAAACCCGTCAATCTGCTCCGTCTTCCTATTAAACAAATAATTATGGGCGTAGATATAGGCCTTGTTTTTCGGACCCGAATAGCTCATCACTACATCTCCCAAGCGGACATGAGATTCAGCATCCGTATAATGGGCGACACCACCACCGATTCCGACAATGATCACATGTTCGACGTGCTGGAAATTTCCAAGTAGACGAGTGGTTATCGAGCCGGCACTTGTGGTGGCTTCCCGAGAGTCGCCAATAATCGCTAATTTTGTTGCTACGACGCGGTGGTTGCCAATTTCTCCTGAAAATAAAAATTTACAAAAAATTGTATATCAAAATTGTTAGAGGCTTAAAAATTGAGTGTCCAAATTTTTGTAGCACAGAGGGTACTTGTTCGGAATGCTCTCACCGTGGGCCCACAACAGTGCCGTATATAGACTGAAAAAAACTTATGAAAACGCTATTTTGACAACTTTTTTTTACGAAATTAGGTGTTATTCGAAAAAGTTAAAAAAATGTTTTCAAAAATAACTTTACCAACGTGTTTCTCACATAAAAATACTCATGTAAAATTTTTTAACGAATTTGAACAAAAAGAAACATATGGGGGTTGAACATACGATATCAACGTTGACCCAACGTTGCTTAACTTGCCAGATCTGACGAGATGCTAACTTCGGACTTTGAATTTTGGGTCCAATTTTTTATAGTTGGGACTGAAACGGACTATAGCCCAAGACCTAAAAATTAAAACCCAATTTTAAGCACTAAAAAATTTGGACCCAAAAACTCACAAGACTTAAACAAACGCATATAAAAATGTAGTCTAAAAAATGGCTATGCTTACCAATCGTATAAACATTCGAATCACCACCGGAGCGATATTTATGGACTGTAGTGCTGCCTTGAATAATGGAATCGACGGTTTGCTTCTCGACAAAAAGACACGTAATAATTGCGACTGTTGGATGCTGCTTGTTCGATTGTGCATTCGCCAAATGATTCACTAGAAAAAAGGAGATGTATAATTTGAAGGAAAAAATATAGCATACAAAAAAGCACACAAAAATTTGTGGGGCTATCAAGTTTGGAGGCCCCAATGACGTGAAAAAAATTTTGAAAATTTTTTCAGGAAAATGACTTCTATAGCATAACGAGGAATCCAAAAAACGCACTCTCGAAGCGTAAAAACATTTTCTTGATACTGTTTCGAGCAATTGTTTCCCTTATGTTATCAGAAAAAGAACAAGAATCGCATGTTTTATCATTTTCAAGTTATATGAACTTTGCTCGAAACAGTCAGGGCAGTGTTTTTACGCTTCGAGTGCGTTTTTTGGATTCCTAGTTAAAAATTACGCTAAAGGGGTTATTTTCTGAAAAAAATTTTCAATTGTTTTCAAGTCATTGGAGTCCCCATATTTGAATAGCCCCAAATTTGTATGCAAAAATTTTGATAAAAAATAAATAAATTGCTGAATTCAGGATTTGGCAGAGAAAAATTTTTTTCTTATAATATATCAATAGTAAAAATAGCTTACAGCTGATTGGAACCACACGAATCCATTCATTTTCTTGGTTCTCCACTCGCTGGACAATGCTTTGCGCTGCTAGTTCTTCCAAAAATTCTTCTACTTGTTCAATAGGTGCACGCAAAGATCTATAAAAATCGAAATGTACAAAAATTAGTTTAATAGCAGTGCATAATAAAATATGTATTAGGTTGTTGCATAATTTTCCGGATTTTTTACATGAATTTTGAACGGAAATTTTTTCCTAACAATGAGGCAATTTAGAATAAATTGATCATTCCCTAAGCTTAAAAATGCTTCCCAAATCCTGATTCAGGAAAGTAAGTGTATATAAAATTTACACGGGTAATATACCAAACGTATTAGGTATATTATCCGTGTAAATTCGCATAATACAAATTTACACGAGTAATATACCTAATACGATACTGGCTCAAATTCGGTCAAAGCAGGTTCTAATCGTCTCATCTTTGAGAGTTATGCACTAAAAACGCAAAAAATGTTGGGTCGAACGTTTTTGACCACTTTTTACTATGTTTTAGAAATTTTTTCGACTTTTTGACTTCAAAATAAGGAAGGGCCAAGGTGAAAAAATCGAAATTTTCAAAGTTTTTAAATCGACTCAAAACCTTTTCTAAATTATTTGTTATGCTTCGGGGAATGCGCGCAATCGATTTCCCGCATAAAAAATATCCTTATATGGGTCATTTTAAAGATTTATCAGATCGAAAAAATCGCCAAAATTCCGATTTTTTCGATACACAACTGTATTTATTTGTGCCAAAATTTTCAACTTTAAATTTTCATTCTACATATTTCATATGCAATAGCGAATAATTCACTCATTACATACTCGGCAATAATATCGACTGTAAGACCGTTGGGATAGGCGTGCTCGAGAACATCTTTCACATGTCCAGCCGTGACGTCTTCGATCTCTGAAGTAGCATCGTAAGCTTTCGCGTCTGGCATTTGCATAGCTTCATCCTCTTGTGCGAACTTCATATCAATCTCCACTAAGCGCAACTCCCAATAATCATTTTGCATTAGCTTCAAGACGCGTTTGAAGAAGGTTACATAATCTAGCGAATGGAAGATGTACAAGTCATCAAAGAGATATTCATACCTTTAGGAAAATCTCTGGCAACAATATCCCGGAAAAGACTCTGAGCCACCTCGTGCTTCACTGAGTAACTAACTTCTTGGTAATATACCAAGCGCAATAAGCGGATTTCCTGGAAAAAAAAAGATTAGACTCTTTTTCATGAAGAAAAATAAGTGAACATAGCCAAAACTTTGAAAATTTAGTTTTTATGTGCTAAATCTAAGACATTATACCTGGCGTCTTCGTAAATCTTCATCCTTAAGCCAAACTGAAAAGCTAAGTGGAATATCTGCATCGATAGCTAAAAATACAAGGTAAAAAAAATAGAATTTTGGACAAAAATTAAAAATAGCAACTTTAAAAAAGTTAAAAAGCTCACGTTTATAACTGCCAGGCTTATTTATAATAATGCCCTTATTTGGACCACCAGCAATATATTGAACATTTTCAGTTATCACATCATGCTGTCTGAAAAATTGGGTATTTTTTAGAGAGATAACCGAAACCGTATGTTTGAATAACTGATAAAAAAAACCGAAATCGAAAGAAAAATAACCGACCGAAGCCGTAATCGAGGGTAAATAACCGTATAACCGATAAAAAAACCGAAGTTTAAAAAAATTTCAAAAAAGTGCTATTCGGGGAATTTGATTGCGTTCCCGAAAACGCTTTCCTAACTCTAAATCAGGGTCATCTCAGAGATGACTTATTTGTGACTCAAAAAAGTGCTTTTGCCAAATTGACTTATTCCCAACAGTTATTCACTTATTGCCTTTTTGCCTCACATATTTTTCAAAAAAATCGAAAGAGGGGCACTTTTTTTCACCAATCATACCGAATGAGTTTAAATAAAAATTCACTTCACTTTCTTAACGACCAAAAATTTAGAAGTTTGAGAAAAATTTCGAAAAAGTGATATTCTAAAAAATACCTTTCAATTCGAATAACATTATGCTCTGGGCTCTGAATTATAGGCGTAAGAGAAATTAATACTGGCACACGATTATCGCCGTTCATTCTAAAAATCTCGTAATTTCGAAAATCAACAAAAATACACACTTGGTGAAAAATTTAGCCAATTTGTTCAATATCAAAATGCATTTTAAGAGAAAAATAAAGGAAAACAAATGATCGTGAAAATTTTTTGACACTAATTTTAATGCACAAAAAGTGTTTTGATTGAAACAAATTGGCAGATTTCTAACAAATTTCACGAAATTCGAACGACACCTTTCAATCGTCGTTTGAAGACAAGCCAAATAACAAAGCCTGAACAAACAAGAAGCAAAATCAGTGGTTATTAAATGGAAACCAGGAAATTTTGAGAATTTGTGCACCTGTGTATAAATTTAGGAAAGGAAAGAAAAAAAATGGAACTACATAAAATAAATGTACTATAAAAGTAGATCAGGGGCGTAGCCAGAAAAAATTTCTGGAGAGCCTGAAGTGTAAAATTTTTGGCAACTTTTTTTGGTCGCCGCGCTCCGTGCGGTAAATTAAAAAAATTCTCTAGATAGAAAGCAAAAAATCAGCGCCGCAGGAGAGAAATTTTTTGAAGGTGCTTGTTTTTAAGCTGAAAATGCGCAGAAATTTACAATTTTGGTGAAGATTTGCCAAAATTTGGGCTTTCTTGGTGAAAAAATGGCTTATTTTAGTGAAAAATCATAATGGAGGACTATTAGGATTTTTTAATTTCAAAAATATTGGGCAAAATAATAAGGAGAGGACCAAGAGGAAAATTGTTTCATTTTTCGAATTTCAGAGAGACCCCGTTAGCCCCTCCGGCTACGCCACTGAAGTATACACAATTTTCTTGCCAAATAAAGTGCAATGTCCAGAAAAAACTTCGGGAAAGTGACATAAATAAGGAAAAAATTTTTTTAAAAACACGCAAACTTGAATACAAGTATTAAGTACAGGGTGGTGCACAAAAAACCGGACACTTAAAAAATTTTAAATATAGTTTATTTAGCAAAAAAACAACAACAATATCAAAGAGGCAAAAGTTCGGGGGAAAACGTCCAAAAATTCAGGAACAGACCGACGAAAATTCGGGAACACTATCCTTGTTGGATTTTGCGCTTTTTGTATTGAAAACACCGAAAAACGCAAAATCCGACAGTGGTAGTGTTTGAAGTTTCAATTGAAGACTGTCGAAAAAACACGTTAAAAACATTTTTTTAAGTGTCCGGTTTGTTGTGCGCCACCCTGTAGAGTATATTTACATGCCAGTTCGACATTTTAACCGGACATCGACTAAAATTAGTGAAGCGAAAGGAATGAGCGGTACATACACACAAAGCGAGCCATCGGCTCTGTGCGAAAGTTAAATCTGTTCTAAAGGGATCAAATATCCGTGGAAGTGTACAAGTGCTTGTCCACAATGAAACGAGATATTTTTAAAGATGGATAAAAATAGGTTTAGGTAAAGTTAGGAGGTCCGAAAATTTCAGAAAGAAACTTCTTTCTAGAAAATCAATCAACTATTTATAAAAAATGAATTGTGAAAAAATGGTGAGAGCAATCTGACGTATTGGGTTGATCAAAAATTTCTCGGCTTTTGTGCGTTGCGTTGAATCTTTGCGAAATTGACTCCCCCAGGGGTTTTTCTAGGTCAGGAAAAAAAGAAAGATGTGCAGTTCAATCCGTTTTTGACAATGTTAGGAATTTTGTCCGCCTAGATCAGGACTTTTGCCTCCCCCTGTACACACTTACTTTCCTGAATCAGGATCAGGGAAGCATTTTCAAGGTTCGGCAATGCGCGCAATCGATTTTCCGCATAGAATTACCCCTAAAAATGATCATTTTAGAAAAAAAATTTTAGAAAGGGCCCTAATTTGCACACCCCCTTTAAAGGAGCTGAGATTTGAAGAAAAAATCGTTCCATCTTGTCCTGTTCGATCGTACCGTTCTTATCGTCCCGTTCTTGTTCACCCCGTTATTGTGTATCCGTTTTGCCGCTTTTTACCCAAAAATTTTCAATTTTCCTGCAGAGTGGACATCAATAAAATTTTATAGCCCAAGAAGCTATTTTTAAACACAAAAAAACTAACAATTAATTCAAGAATGACAATTGTTTGCATCCAACAAAAAATATCATGTAAAAATGCAAGGAAAAATCTTTTCCCGAATCTTTCGATTATTACAACGCCGTTAATCGCTTTGTACTAAACAAAAAAAAACACGAGAGATATATATATTCCTGCGATGTAAATTTTACACAAACAAAATTTTTTCCATACAACTATAAAATTAGTATCATCTCATCTTGTTTCTCAAAAAATCGACAACCATATGTGGGGTATAATTTTTTAGCGTTGTCACAAAGCAAGTTTAAAAAAAGAAGAGAGTGGCTATATAACTTTGATTTTATTATGCCGCCTTGCACAAATTTGTAACAAATTGTAGAAAAAATGAGCTTCAAAATGAGAGGAGTTGAAGGAGAGGAAAATTTTTATGACTAAAAGGGCATGTGTGAAAAAAAGTACAGAGCATTAACCTGAATGATTCATGTCAAAAATCGGACATGAATAGATTGAATTGGAGCAGTAGAAATTTGAATTTATTGCGCGCATTGCCGAATCTTAAAAAACGGGCATAGACTCGAATGAAAATAAAGGTTTGAAACGCTACGAATGAAAAGATATAATGGAAACTAATAAAAAATTTTTCCTATGGGAATATTTTTTCCCATGGGAAAAATTTATAAAAAAATTTTCCCATAGGAAAAATTTTTATCGGTTTTTTTCATTATGTCGTTTCATTCGATCGTTTCATCCTCTTCGTTTCATTCGAGTCTATGCCAAAAACGCTCCCTGAACTGATTCAAGAAAGGGATGGTGTGTTGGAGAAAACATTGAGCTCATTCGAATTTTTGTCAGAAAATCGGTTGTCTATAGTTTTTAAGCGGAAAATCGATTGCGCGTCTTGCCTAGGCATGAAAATGCTTGACTTTTTTTAATGTTCAGTCTTAGAAATAACACCCTATAAAAAAATTATGAGCAAAACAAAATTCCATCCATCCATAATCTCCGACAATAAAAACATTCATCATTGTAGCGAGCAACACAGCCTTAAAAATCACAACAAATATNATGCTTGACTTTTTTTAATGTTCAGTCTTAGAAATAACACCCTATAAAAAAATTATGAGCAAAACAAAATTCCATCCATCCATCCATAATCTCCGACAATAAAAACATTCATCATTGTAGCGAGCAACACAGCCTTAAAAATCACAACAAATATTTATGTTGCACGAAAAAAATTTCTCCGAAGTCGGCAATAAACAAATCTAAGCAACAAAAGCCTATCATATCCTATTACACACATCATAGACACAGTGTGTGAAAATGAAAGCGAAAATGGATTGAACTGCACATCTTTCATCTGGCGCGACAGCCGACGACGACGACGATGAAGGTTTTTGACACCGGCAATTGACATCGAAGGCCATAGGAAATTGAAATGGACGAAGGACAAGGCCAGCAAGCTGGCAATAAATTTGAGAGATTTCGAGGTGGAATATTTCATTGTTTTAGTTGAGAAAGTTCAGAGATGAGATGTATTTTTTAATTTTGATCAAAAATTTAAAAAAATCCATTTCTGCTTCCATTCACCCATGTTGGAAAAATTGAAAAATTTTCCACTTGGGGGGACCAAGGAGAAAAAAAATCGGTGCTACTAAGCATTAGGCCGGACACAAGTTGTCGTACCACGCGTTGTACTTTTCATTCAGGCCGGCCACAAGTTGTCGTCGTACTTTGGTGTCGTACTATTGTACCTTTCTGTCGTACCGTGGTACGACAAAAAGTACAACAACTTGCGGTCTCGAGTCGTACTTTTTAATGGATTTTGAATGAAAAAGTACGATACCTTACGACCCCATGCGTCGGTACGACAACTTGTGTCCGGCCTCAAAATACAGGAAAAAGTACGACGCAGAAACCGCAAGTTGTCGTACTGGTACGACGCGTGGTACAAGAAATTTTGATACAACGAAAATTTCCGTCATATTTTCAAAAATGCAAAAAAATTATGAAAATTTCCATGATAAATGACCCAAATAAGCAAAGAAATCAAAAAGTACAATAAAAAGTGCAACAACTTGGTACAACGCGTCGTACCAGTACAACAACTTGTGGTCTCGAGTCGTACTTTTTAATGAAAAGTACGATGCGGGTACGACAACTTGCGGCCTCCGCGATTTTCAACTTGCGGGTGGTACGACGAACTTGCGTCAACTTGTGTCCAACCTTAGATGTTTTTCCGATTTTGTAAATTTTTGAAAAAAAAAGTCCATTTTTTCAATAAAAAGTAAAAATTTTTCGTCAATAATGACTATTTTTTCTTCAAAAAATGCGATTTTATGGCCCTTTTTTGCTAAAATTACGATTTTTTGGATACAAAAGCCATTTTGCTCAAAAATTTAGATTTTTAAAGACGAAACGGACCACAGAGCGACCTCATTACCTGAAAAATTGTCCTTATGTTCAGTTTTTTCGATAAAAAATGCCATTTTTCACCAAAAATCGCCATCAAATGGCAAAAAATTTCGCCCCTGATGGGATCGAACTCGCGCCAATAACATGAATGGGCACCGTCTTAGCCACTTGGCCATGTGCACCCATTTTTTTGAAGCTCGCCGTGGAACAAAGTTTTACATGCAACAATGTAAAAAAGTCTTAAAACCTTTCGACTCCCAACAAAATACGCAATAAATGCGCCTAATCCAAACGATGACTCATTTGGCAAACTTATGTTCTTGTTCTTCCGACATGAGAACGAAAATAGCAGCATGATACTAGCTCTCTGGCTCAAAATTTGGCGTTCCTGCCAGAACCCGAAGAAGCGGAACGAGCATCGCACCGAAATTGTATGATTGTTCATACACCAGTGCGAAGAGCCCCGGCTATCTTACGCCTTTCTTTCTCCGAAAATCAAGCCCGCCGGACGGATGGGTTTTCCCGCGCATTTCTCTTTCCAGTTTCAAGGTTATGTATAGCGCGTCACACGGGCATACAAACACGAGCCGACCAATTTCGCACCCTCTTCATCGGATGCCGAGTTAAGCCAAGTAGAGAGCACCGGAAAAGCTTGAAAGGACAAGGAAAGAGATGACCAACACCGAGTCGTGAAGGGTCAACAACAAATGCAAGCGTTTTCTTATTTATTATGATGAGGATGGCCTTAACTTGGGATGGCGGGTGAAAAAGACGGCCTTTGCTTTCTTTTAGCCATTGAGCTGTCCCGTCGCGATTTTTTTAACGTTGCCGGAATTTGTTCGTTTTGGTTGGAAATGAGTCAGCTGTTTTCTCTTGGGAAACAGCAACAAAAATGGTTGGCAAAGGAAGATTAATATATACAAAAAATATTAAAAATTATATTTTTCAAGAGGAAAAAAAGCATTGACCATGGTGTAATGGCAGGTGTCTCATTTTGCACTCAAATGGTCGAGGGTTCAATCCCATCGGAGCGAAAACTTTATTTGACTGCAGGGGCGTATTTAAAGGACCAGTGGGAAAAATTGCGGAAAGTTCATGAAGAATAGAACATTTTTTGTTTTGACGGCATGTTCTGAATCGGTGTAGTTCTCGAGATAATTGCGTTTGAAATTTTGAATTTGTGTACATGCTTTCGTTGTAATACACAAACTTTTTTGAATTTTTAAATTTTCATAAAATGAACATTGTAGCAATTTTTTATAGCTAAATGAGGCGAACAAAATGAGACCAAAATTATCCAATTTGAAAATTGTTTTGGGTTATTGAAACGAAAACATGAATCAGAATTTTCGTTTCAATAACCCAAAATAATTTTCAAATTGGATAATTTTGGTGTCATTTTGTTCGTCTCATTTAGCTAAAAAAATTATCGTGATTTTTTGTAGATAAGTAAAATCGGCCATGATCTTTCCGAATCCGAACGAATTTTTGAAAAATTCGACTGTTAAGGGTGTTTTTTTCCTAAAACAAAATATTGTAACGCAAAGATATAAAAATTAGGAACTTTTATTTTTTGGCCACCTCGTTGGATGCACATTTAGCCTACCTAACGTTAAACAAAAATCGCATCGAAAAATCTTTTCGGATAGCCAAGATATCGATAAAAGTCTGATGTAAAGTACTTATTGGGCCACCCTGTACTTATGAAACAACCAAATAGTTTCGCCCTTGGTCTCATTGGGTTTTAGGGATCTGGTTGAAGAGGCTTACAAGGGACGTTTTAGGCATGTAAAATCGATTTTTTTCTAATTTTGGCAGGAAGTTGTTGGGCATACTTTACTTGTTATGAATATGTTTTTGGTTTGGGTGTCTGAAGCTGCATTGCGGAGATATTGGCACAAAAACTTTTTATTTTATACAATTACAACTACAAAAAAGTTGACGCGCAAGGGAATCGAACCAGACGTCTTTTCACTGACAGGGGAGTCACTTACCACTCGACTATCCTTGCTATTATTTTGAGATGTTCAAATTTAATCAATGTCTAAAACGTCCCTTGTTAGTGAAGCCGAATTCGGCCTTCATAACGTTCGACCCCTGGATTTCCCTCTTCGAAAAAAACTAATGCGACTTTCAGTCATATTTGAAAAGATTGTTTATTGAAGCGAATTTCTTCAAACCGATATATTTTTTCCTTTTTAGTTTTTCGTTCTTGCAAGGTTGTCAACTTCCAGACAAAAAATACAGTCAGCATAAAAAAGAGATTAAAAAACAGACACAAACTTCAAATCAGACTAGATTAAAACAGCGATAATTTTTTTTGCAGGATCGATAATTTTTTGCAGGATTTTTGAAATATTTTTTTACCATTATTTTCTAGAACTTGAGTATTTGTATTATGTCTAGCGTGTTTATGCCTAATTCTTTAATTTTCATTTGATCAAAAATGACAATTTTAGATCTGAATCAAACTTTTTGCTTTCCTATTCAAGTAGTTGAAAACGTTTGGTTGAAAATTGGTGGAAAATATGGCTAATCGACGGTAAAATTTTTTATAAAGTTTAACATTAACAAACCAAAAAATTTAGTAAATAATATGTTGATTTTGTTAAAAATTTAAATTTTATAACATTGAAACGGAAACTCTGAAAATCAGGGTCAAATAAAAATTTTCTAAATAGTTGAATTAGAAAGAATTTCCGGAACTAGTATCGATTA
The DNA here is from genome assembly GCA_900406225.1 of Acrobeloides nanus. Lineage (NCBI taxonomy): Eukaryota > Metazoa > Nematoda > Chromadorea > Rhabditida > Cephalobidae > Acrobeloides > Acrobeloides nanus. Next base: position 7,151 of record OZJO01016689.1, on the reverse strand, counting down.
GGTATCCCACTGAATGTGAAATTCATCATCTGTAGTTGATCTCTCTAAGGGTAATTTTATGCGGGGAATCCGAATTTCACATTTTCGAGACCTGAAAATCTTTCCCCGAATCAAGAAAAGGCTTTTATATGGCGTATGGCTTGTGATTCTTGTCAAAAATGTGGCCGTTGGGATAAGAGATCACATGCCATACGTCAATTAAATAGCCTTTTTTGATTCAGGGAAAGATTTTCAGGTCTCGGAAATGTGAAATTGGGCTGGCATCACTTGTGCACACACATTCGCGCAGCGTCATTTGCACATATACACCTGCGCAGGGACATTTGCGAATGTACATTTGCGCATGGATATTTGCGAATAAACATTTGCGCATATACACTTGCGCAGCGACATTTGCGCATGTAACATTTGCGCATGGATATTTGCGAATGGACATTTGCGCAGCGTCATTTGCGCCTCTACACCTGTGCAGCGACATTTGTGTAGCGACATTTGCGCACGGACGTTTGCGCATGGATATTTGCGAATGGACATTTGCGCAGCGTCATTTGCACATCTACACCTGCGTAGCGACATTTACGCACGGACGTTTGCGCATATACATGTTGCATGCGCAAATTTCGCTACGCAAATGTCCATGCGCAAACGCTGCGCAATGTTGCATGCGCAAATGTCCGTGCACAAATGTCGCTGCGCAGGTGTATATGCGCAAATGACGCTTCACAAATGTCCATGCGCAAATGTGTGTGCGCATGTGATGCCAACCCGTGAAATTCGGATTCCTCACATAAAATTACCCTTAGAGGGGTCAATTTCAGATGATGAAAAAAATTTTTTTCGAAAAATTTCACGTTCAGTGGGATATCTAATCGATACTAGTTCCGAACTTTCAACTAACTATGTCAAAAATTGTCACTAGTCTTATAACTATGCGAGTTTTGGGCACAATAAATTATATTGTGCACTATATAAAATTCGCATATTTATAATTATAGTGTCAAATTTGAGTTTTTTTACGCTTGAGCACACTACTTCCAATTCAACGATTTGAATTTTCGAATATCCGATAAATCGTGTCGAAATTCAGACTTCCCATGATCAAGGAAGTCTGAGTTTCGACACGATTTATAGGACATATGAAAATTCAAATTGTTGAGTTGGAAGTTCTTCCCCCAACTTCAACACAAAAATAAACGAAATAATTTTTTTAGCCCGCAACGTCCTCTTCCCGAAGAACCCCCATTTCGTGCATTTGTTGGAAATCTTCCATTCGATGTGGTTCAAGGCGAAATCGAAAACATTTTCAATGGCTTAACTGTATTGTTTAATATCAAATTTTCAAATTTGAAAAAATTTAGATCCGTGAAATTCGTATGATGCGCGACAGAGAAACTGATCAGTTTAAAGGATTTGCTTATGTAGAATTTGGCAATCGTGATGAGCTTCAACAGGCTTTGGGATATAATGGCTATGTAAGCAATATAAATACAAGATGCGGCAAAATAACGTGCCCCTCCCATATGTGCGTTAAAGGGGGGAGTGACAGAGACGCGAATGATTCACATGGCATAGCAATTAGTATACCAGGATTTGCACTTATAGGTCTCGGATTCGAATGCCATATCAAACTTAAACTTGTCCAAACCACGGCCAGGTAGAAATTTTTTAATTTAAAAAAAAGACTAGAGTAAAATTTCTAGAGTAAATTTTATGCGAAAAATCGATTGAAATAGGTTTCGAAGCGTGAAAATGCTTCCTTGACCCTGATTCAGGGAATGGAGGTCGTGTATTAAAGCGAAGATCAAAAAATTTGATTTTTAAACAAAAAAAGCCCCTCCGAGATAATTTTATGTTAGGAATCAATTGAGAATAATTCTGGATCATAAATACGTTTTCCTGACCTTGATTCAGGGCAAAATTTGATATATTGAAGCGAAAATATAAAAGAATTATTCGCAATCGATTCCTCGCATAAAATTACCTCGGAGGGGGTCTTTCTTTGTTTAAAAATCCAAATTTTTCAATTTTCGCTTCAATACACGACCTCCATTCCCTGAATCAGAGTTAAGGAAGCATTTTCACGCTTCGAAACCTATTCTAATCGATTTTTCGCATAAAATTTACCCTAGAAATGTCTTTTTTTAAATTTAAAAAAATTTCTACCTGGCCATGGTTTGAACTCCCTCTTTAAAAGTCCGTATACATCTTTAAATTTTATAACAGACAACACAAAATTTTACAAAAATGACCCTTATATGGGTTTTTCTATGCGAGAAATCGATTGTGCGCATTTTCGAATCATGAAAATGATTCCCTAGATCAGTGAAAAAACCTTGTTTTAATACTACGACCAATTAAATATATGAATTTTTATCAAAAAAGCACTTTTTCTAGGGTAATTTTACGTGAGGAGTTGATTGGAAGCATTTTTAAGCCCTGAAAACGCTTCCCTAACTCTGATTCAGGGAAGGGTTAGTGTTATGAAGCGGAGCTTTCCTTGAATCAGGTTTAGGGAAACATTTTTCAAAAACACCTTAGCCACCACAAAGGGGAAAATTGTTCCAGATACGGGTGGCCCTCTTGCTACATCAATGGATCGAACCCACACATATAAATTGAAAGACAGCCGTCCTATCCACTTGACTATCGATCTTTTTTCGCAGATCTGGTGAATCGTCCATTTTAAAATCCTCATTTAGGAATTTGACAAACGCGTCCTCCGAATCGACGTCGCAGACAATTCAAACGATAAAAAATCCAAAGATCAGCGTGGAGGTCGAGGTGGTGGTGGATGGGGTCATTCAGATCGCGGTGCGGACCGTAGTAGAGGTTCGGGATTCCGAGGAGGACCCAGTGGCCACCGAGGAAGTGGATCTCATGAACGCGGTGGCCGAGGTGGAGGATTCAACGATCGAGGAGATCATGGTGGTTTCAAAGTCTACACTCGAGGTGGCAACAGAGGACCAAGGTCGGGTGGTTATAATAGTGCTGGTGGTGGTCTTGGTCCAAGATCAGGTGGTTATACGAGTGCTGGTGGTGGTCTTCCGAAGAAAGAAGAAAATGAAAGCGTTGGATATAGTGCTCCATCTAGGTAGGATAAATTTTGCTTCGAACACGGAGGAATCGAACCCGCGATCCTTAAAGTAAAACACATACCACTTCGCTAGTCACGGCGGTTTTTGGAGGAAATTCGAAATTTTAAAAACAAGGGGAGATGAGATGGTCCCCCCTCAATTTTGGGTCCATGAGTGAGTGGGTCAGGGGGAGACCTCGATGAGATGGTCCCCCGCCGACCTATGAACAGAATCATTCTGTCGTTCTGTCGTACAAATAACAGTTTTGCAAACTGTTGTTCAACAACACAACAGATTGCAGCACAACAGTTTTAACACAACAGATTCTCAAAGACTGAAAGACGCTCAATCATCTAATTTCCATATATTTTCAGGTTCCATGCACTCCAAGACGAAGACACAGACAACCAAGTTTCTTCACCTCCTCCCTCCGACCAACCACAACGGACTCGTCTCCAACTAAAACCGAGGACCACCGATCCCGAAGAATTGGCAAAAATCCGTCAACGTGAAGAAGAAGAGGAGAAAAAACGCCGTGAAAAGCTGTTTATGGTCAAAAAGCCGGGCTCTTCGGCTTCGGAAAGTGAAAAGCACGATGACCCGTTAGAACCTCATCAACACGAGGAGTCGGAAGAAGCTGATCAAGGTCAACATGAAGATTAGTTTACAGAAAAAAGTCTAGTTATTATTTTAAACATTTTGATTGTTATGGTTGGTTATATATTTTGGTTATATTCTATTTTTCGAAAGAAACGTTGAATAAAATTTTTTGAAATTGGGCAAAAGTTTTCGGACCCGACTGGGACTCGAACCCAGACCTCATGGCTACTGTCCAAGTGCAGTACCGTTGTGTTACCGAGATCTACAGCTGATGCCGTTAATTGGTAACTACTTGACGGTATATTTTCCACTACTCAGCTCAAAAAATTCCCAAAAAAATAAAAATTTTTATAGTTCATTTTCGCAGTATAAAAATCAGGGACAATATATACTCAGTCGTAATGGCGAGATTCTGGGGCGCGGATGGCCGAATGGCTAGGACTCTGGCCATTTATGTTTTTGGCGCGGGTTCGATTCCACCAGGGTCGAAGCTTTTATTTTAGTGAATCATAAAAAGTTGAGAGCTACTACATAATTGGGGGGGGGGTCACCCACGTGAAATTTTTTCTGATGATGATGACCCCTCTAGGGGTAAAAACATACGGGGAATCTGAATTTGACATTTTCGAAGCAAAAAAACACTTCCCTGATTGAGGGAGGGCGTATTATGTATTGAAGCGAAAAGTCGCAAAAATGCGATTTTTGCCTAAAAATGACGAATTTTTTGTGTTATTAACTAAAGATCGGCAAGATCAAGATCTTGGTTGGCAAATTTTGAGGCCTACCAAGATTTTTGATCAAGACCAAAATTTAACCAATATTCTTGCTAATCTTGTTTGGGTACTTTTGCCGTACCCCTAACAAAAACAACAAATGCTCCATTTTCATGAACTTTTCTAACCCTAATCTAATATATTTGTATAGTTCAAGTATAAGTGGCTTAAGTTATATGTTCATTCAAGCTACCGTAAACCTTCATTTTACGGTAAACCTTAAAGGACCAGTCCACTTGACTAAAAAGTTGCCATAATTTGTATATATTCGGAAAGTTCATGAAAAATGGAGCATTTGTTGTTTTTACGGCACCCTTTGAATCGTTTTAGCTTTTGAAATAATTGCGTGTGAAGTTTCGTCTGTGTATTACAACGAAAGCATTTGTTTCAAATTCCTGATTCAATCAAAATTCGTTTCTTGACGCGAAAATAATTTGAATTTCTTGAACATTTAGGAAAAAATAAATATAGCATTTTTCTCAGCTCTATGAGATGAATAAAATGGCACAAAAATTAATCAATTTGAAAATCATTTTGGGTTATTGTTACGAAAACATGAATCAGGGTTTTCGTTTCAATAACCCAAAATGATTTTCAAATTGAATAATTTTTGTGCCATTTTATTCGTCTCATTGAGCTGAGAAAAATGCTATATTTATTTTTCCTAAATGTTCAAAAAATTCAAATTATTTTCGCGTCAAGAAACGAATTTTGATTGAATCAGGAATTTGAAACAAATGTTTTCGTTGTAGTACACAGACGAAATTTCACACGCAATTATCTCAAAAACTATAACGATTCAGAGGGTGCCATAAAAACAAAAAATGCTCCATTTGTCATAAACTTCTCGAATATATATGTTACCGGCATTACTGAGACGCCGGCATCTCTGAGATGCCGGAAGAATTTCTTTTGGCATCTCAGAGATGCCGGCGTCTCAGTAATGCCGGTAACATATACAAATTATGGCAACTTTTTGCCGTGTGGACTGGTCCTTTAACAAAAAACGTAGAATTCCCTATCCAGCTGTTTTGATCTTAGGCTTATTAGAAGGCGTAATTATGTTTGCTGCGGCACTGCGCTTAATCACACGCTATATGCGTCATCAGCCGTTCTTGTTTCTCCGAAAATGGCTAAAAGAAGCGTTATAATTTGCGAGAATTAATCGTAAAAAAACTTTGAACTCTCACCTTCGAAGATTAAGGGTGGGAATGGTCATAAAATAGGTTAGAGGAAGATTTTAAATTTTGTTTAACGGTTGTTTTTGAGTTTAGGATCAAGAGAGCTTNGTAAAAAAACTTTGAACTCTCACCTTCGAAGATTAAGGGTGGGAATGGTCATAAAATAGGTTAGAGGAAGATTTTAAATTTTGTTTAACGGTTGTTTTTGAGTTTAGGATCAAGAGAGCTTAGGTTGAGAAGGAAAAAAAATTTTGGGCTTAGGCTTAGTTTAGGCTTAAGCTTACAAGTAAACATCACGAACTTGGTTTCCTAGATTTTTTTTGAGATATTTGTGTACATGTTTTCGTTGTAATACACAAATTTTTTTGAATTGTTTGCGGAAAAATCGATTTTTTAAAATTTTCTTTCCGAGATTTTTCGGGGACTATCGTTTTTCGATGCGCTCTACAAAATGGCGTTGTTATTTTTCAAAAATTCCTTAAGGAAAAAATTCAGATTTTCGCTTCAATACACAGACTTATTCAAAAAGCATAAAAATTTTTTAAGATAAAGTCGGTCACGTGATTAGCAACATTCAAAAAACCGCATATGAAAATCTTTTTTTCTACATCGAAATATCGAATTTTATTTCATTGTATACTCATCTGGATCACCCTGTACTTCAATTTTGAAATTAACGACAGGTCATCAAGCGATCACCATGGAGTAGTGGAGTAGTTGTCAGGTGCAAGAATTCGTTATCACCGACATTAGCGAGGTTCGGTTCCATCTTGCGTCCAAACGATTTTGCAGGAATCAGTGATCTATCAGGAATCACTACTAGTTTTCGAGCCCGAGTCCAGATCGAGCTCTTTGCCAGGACGGAATTTTTTGGGATGCACTATGGCGGGATTTTCGGAACGCAACAGGATTTGAGTATATTTGGAAAAAAAATGTCCGTTTTTTCACATTTTGTAATAAAACTGGCATTTTTTCACCAAAAAAATCTTCAAAAATACAAGTTTTGTCACAAAAAAGTGCAATTTTTTGATCAAAAATATCATTTTTAGTGATTTTTTTTCTAATGCATCGTTTTTAGGGGTGTAAATTTATTCAGACTCGAGACGAGATTCAATTTTGTTGGAAGCCGGGACGGGATGGGATCGAGTTTCGATTAAATTTTTCGGGACGGGCTCGAACACTAATTACAACATTGGCTATTACTCTTTTCATGGCTAGCTTTATATAAAGTGTCGGCTACGTGGCAAAGTATATTAAGAAGCCGTGTCCGATCTGGCAAGTTAAGCAACGTTGTGCCCGCAGGTTCGATTCCCACGAGGATAAAACTTTTACTTTTCACAAAATTTTTTTACAAAAAAACTTTTTTGCTCCCTTTTTTCTCCTCAAAATTTTTTGAAAAGCAAAAGTTTCACCTTCGTGGGGAATCGGACCTGCGGGCCCAATGTTGCTTAAGACAGATTGTCTGAAGGTTTTTGAATAAATCTGAAGATGAAGGTACCAAGCAAAAAAGTCATAGTCTCAGA
>OZJO01016674.1:0-11343 GCA_900406225.1 Acrobeloides nanus | reverse complement strand
GTCAGGCTAATAACTCAAAAATGAACGAGCCAATTTCGAGGTGGCTTGGTAAATAATTATCAGCAATAAGTAATAAAACGTTCTATTGCTCGCTTTTTTGTCGGAAATGTTCAACTCATTTTCAGGGTGGTGTGTGATAGGTAACCGTTTCTACCAACTTCTATGGGCCATAGCGCCAAGGGGAGAGGTCGCCGGGTCGAGAGCCCAGAACTAAAGTTGCATAACTCGGTGATTTCTATCAGAATATCCACATCACTTTCGTTCAGCGATGAAAAATTTTTTGTTCCATCCGAACTCGGTTTTCTCTCGGAACGTATTTTAAACGAACGCGTCGTAAACGTTTACGACAGCGTTTACAACGCGCTCAGATATTCGTAAACGTTTGCAGCTGTTATAACAAAAGTGGAGGTCTGTTGTTACAGAATCGCATAGGACAAATCCGAACGCGTTCAGCGATGAAAAATTTTTTGTGCCATGCCCTTCGTCTCAAAGCTCGATTCTATCGCGGAACCTGTTTTAATTGTAAACGTCATCAAAAACATTTACGACTATCTGAAGGCAACTGCCCTGACTCTTAATATCATTTTTTAGATAAGAAAACCAAATGATTATTTAACAAATTGATTTTTTTAAATTTAAAATTTCACAAGGTTTATTTTTTTGAAATTTTTATAAATTCATTAATCATATAAAAAATTGCAACATATTTTCCCAAAAGAATCCGATCGGATCAGATTTGCCTAGGCAGATCGGATCCGCTGGCTGATTCAGATTTTCCCGTAACATATACAGAGTGGAATAAAAAAGTGGCTTTTTGCGATTTTTGGGGTCCAGTTCATATGGTTTTTCTTTATAATATAAATTTTTTCACAAAAAGTGATCTTCTACAAAGTTATCCGTCGTGATCTATGGAACAACTTTGTAGAACATCACTTTTTGTGAAAAAATTTCTGCTACGAAGAAAATCCTTATGAACCGGAATCCAAAAAATTACAAAAAGCCACTTTTTATTGGACCACCCTGTACAATCCCAAATTGTAATACAATTTAATACATGTATTTTAAATTGCATTGTATTTAAATTGTATTATAATACAATACAAAATGGTATAAAATACAATTTGATATTCACGTATGTTTCAACACATAGAAAAACGGCAAAAAGTGTGTGCCGACATATCAGAAAAAACACCTATAAATTTTCTGCCAAAAATGAGTTGTTTTTCAAACTTAAGGATTTCATATTTTTCTCAAAACGACGATTCACAAAAAACCCATCCTTATTTTTGTGCAGGAGGGCCTCCCCGACAATCTATAAGATGAATTTTTTAAATTGGGTTTAAAATAAAAATCTTGATACTTTTTGAAACATGGTCAACTTGACAAAAAATCGGTCATTTTTTCAATAAAAAAAGAGTAAGGATTTCATATTTTTCTCAAAACGACGATTCACAAAAAACCCATACTTATTTTTGTTTAGGAGGGCCTCTCCGACAATCTACAAGAAGAATTTTTTAAATTGGGTTTAAAATAAAAAACTTGATACTTTTTGAAACATGATCATCCTAGGCAGAAAATCGGTCATTTTTTCAATAAAAAAAGAGTAAGGATTTCATATTTTTCTCAAAACGACGATTCACAAAAAAAACCCATACTTATTTTTGTGCAGGAAGGTCTCCCCGACAATCTATAAGAAGAATTTTTTAAATTGGGCTTAAAATAAAAAGCTAGATAGGTTTGAAAGGAATGTGTATATGTTATTGGGCTGTAACATAAGTTGTTACCGCCCAAAAAATATATCGAAAATCGTCATTTTTCGCTCGTTTTCGATGAACTTTTTTTTTAGTAGTGGATAAGAGTGTTTGCTGAATTCGATCCAATTGGTCTTGTTGAGCGAAACTCATGTTTTCGTGTCAATATCCAGACTTTTTCGAAAAATTGGGGTCTCAAAGATGTATCCTAGGTTTGAAATGTTGATATTTCGCTATAAAATTCGATTTTTTTACGAAATTTTCGACGTTTATAGGGTTCTTCTAGGCGCTGAACACAAATTCGCCGTTATTTTTTGTCTTAGACCTCGGGGTTATGGTCAAAAATAGATTATAAAGAACAGAACTTTTGTGGGATTTTGCTTACAAAGAAAAGACCTGAATTTTTGACGTTTTTACCCATCTCCCTCCCCAAGTAGAGGTACCGCCTGAAGTTAAAACTTGATAATTCCATCGGATTCGAGTTTCCCATAGCCGAAAACCCCCAAGTATCAAAAATGATCGAAAAACAAAAGTTGGCACAGACTTATTGCCGCTTGAAACATACGTGATATTGTATTCCGATACAATATGCATTTTGTATACAAAATCAAAATACAAATCGATACAATCTGATACAAAAACAAAGCTGATTTTTAACTTAAAAATAAGTAATTTAAAAAAAATTCACGCCGCAGGCGCGAGAAAACATATGGGGAACCAATGTGATTCTTTGAAAATTTTGTAAAAAGTGCGAAAAAATCACCTTTAAAGACATAGGCGTTTTTTGAAAATTTTGGGAACAAATCGCGAAAAATAACCTTGGGGGACCAAGGGCAAAAACTCACTGCAAGTGTTACCCCGTCTTCCCGTTCTTCAGCCTAAATTACGGGTAATAGGATCCAATTCACTTTATTAAATTTGATGATTTTTTTCAAGAAAAATTTTGCAAATAATCTTTGAAAAAAATCTCGTGAAAAATCCTCTTTTTGAACGTTTGTGATGTGAATTCGATCCTATTGCCAAATTACACCATTGGATTTTAGAGAAAATTTGAAAATTTTTGCATTTTGGAAAAAATTCTTCACTAAAATCAGGGTCATGAAAGTTTTTTCAAGACTCGGGAATGTGCGCAATCGATTTTTCGAATAAATAAACCACTTATTGGGTCATTTTGGTAAAAATTTAAAAGATTTCAAAAAGTTGTCATTTTTTAGTGACAACCAGGGCTGTCGCGGAACAGAACCGGAACAGGCCCAAAAAGTATGTTCCCGAATAGCTAGCATCATAATTAGTTTTTTAAACGATGTAAAAATGCTTTTCAGGACCGTAATCCACCAGGTGGTATTTGACCGGAACTTTTGAGGTTTTTTGAAGATATCTTTTTTTCTAGCTGAAAAACTTATGTAGTCCTAGTGGAGTTCCGGTCCTGAAAAGCATTTTTACATTGTTTAAAAAAATTATTATGATGCGTGCTATTTGGGAACATACTTTTTGGGCCTGTTCCGTCTCTGTTCCGGTTTTGTTCCGCGACAGTCCTGGTGACAACTTTGTCACTTTTTCCGTTCGTTGTTGATTTGATTATCTTTGTTTTAAAAAAAGGTTTAGATTTTTCTCTTTCATAATCCAGCAATAATTCTACAATTTCGTTATTATCTTTTCTATTAGACCTAGCTATTTGTATTGCAGTTTTGCCAAATATGTTTTGCTTATTTATATCTGCACCATTTTGTAATAAATAGTGAACAATTTTAATATTGTTGTTTTTAGCTCCGTACATAAGACAAGTGCCACCATCTTTGTCTTGACTATCTATATCAGCACCATATTCTAATAATAACTCGATAATAAATTTATTATCATTTTCATTTTTTGCAGCATAATGTAAAACATTTGATCCGTTTCTATCTTTCTTATTTATATCTGCACCATTTCGCAATAAACAACGAACTATTTCAATATTGTTGTTGCCAGCTGCTGTCATAAGACAAGTGGAGCCATCTTTTTCTTGAATATCTATATCAGCACCATTTTTTAATAATAACTCGATAATAAATTTATTATCAGTTTTATTTCTTGTAGCATAATGTAAAACATTTAATCCGTAATTGCTTATTCTATTTATATCAGCACCATTTTGTAATAAACAATGAACAATTTCAATATTGTTGTTGCCAGCTGCTGTCATAAGACAAGTTTTATCATATTCATTTTGACTATCTATATCAGCACCATTTTTTATTAATAACTCGATAATATATTTATTATCATTTTCATTTCTTGCAGCATGATATAAAACATTTAATCCGTAATTGTTTATTCTATTTATATCTGCACCATTTTGTAATAAACAACGAACAACTTCAATATTGTTGTTTTCAGCTGCATACATAAGACAAGTGGAACCATTTTCGTTTTGACTATCTATATCAGCACCATATTCTAATAATAATTCGACAAGCAAATTATTATCATCTTTATTAAATGCAGCATAATGTAAAACATTTTCGCTGTCACTATCTTTCTTATTTATATCTGCACCATTTTTTAATAAACAACTAACAATTTCAATATTGTTGTTGCCAGCTGCTGTCATAAGACATGTGACACCGTCTCCATCTTGACTATCTATATCAGCACCATATTCTAATAATAATTCGACAAGCAAATTATTGTCATTTTTATTAAATGCAGCAAGATGCAGAGCAGTATTGTCGTAATCGTCTTTTATATTTGGGTCTGCACATTGCTCTAATAAAGTTCGAACTTCATCAATGTTATTTCCTCGAGCTGCAGATAAGAGTCTAGGATCATAGATTAAGGCTTTATTATCCAAACGTTTGACATTGAACACGTTTCGATTGTTACCAAGCTAAAAAAACTTTCATAAGAAGCTTCTATCCAGCATTGTCATCCAAGTAAAGTATTTGCTTCACTCGGAGTGAAATCACTTCACTCCTAGTGAAGAGATTTTTTAGTTCATATTCAAGCTATTTTTAGTTATTTATGTTATTAAATGCACGAATTGATTACCGATATAGTTTTTTTCAGTTTTCACTCGGAGTGAAGAGATTTTACTCATAGTGAAGTGGATTTCACTCGGAGTGAAGTCTACTTCACTCTGAGTGAAGTGTCTTCACTTCGAGTGAAAACCGAAAAAAACTATATTGGTAATCAATTCGGGCATTTAATAAGCTAAATAACTAAAAATAGCTTGAATATGAACTAAAAAATCATTTCACTCGGAGTGAAGTGGACTTCACTCTGAGTGAAGCAAAAACTTCACTGGATGACAATGCTGCTCAAAAAGCCTATTTTGCATATATAAAAATTCAATTTTCGGAGCATTTTGGGCTTAAAAACAATAATTTTTAAAAACATTTTCGCCTATGGCGCTGTTTTTTGTTTAAAAAATTAAGGATTTTCACTACAAACAAAATTTAAAAAAAGCACAATGGGAGACCATTTTGTTTTGATTTTATTTTTATTAATTTTGCAAATAAAATTTTTATATAGATGAATTTTTGTTTTCGTACGGTTCAACTTAGGAATAGGCCCTTTCTCTAATTTTGTTCTACGTAGATTTACAGACAGTATTTATAAGCAAAAGTTCAGAAGATTTCGGTAAAAGTTCGATGCTTATAGTGAAAATTTTGAATGCGCAAACAGAGCCCATGGAAGGGTTCATTGAAAAGTTTCACTCCTAGTCTCCGAACTTTGCCGAAATTCTCAGACATCTGGTCATCAATTCAGGCTATACAAAATGTTATTCAATATATCGAATAGAACTTCAAAACTCAAAATTTCAATGAAAACATAATTTATTTCCTGTATCAAGATTAATTTTTTAACAAAGTACATTACCATAATAATTCAAAGAAAGCAAAATTCAATGAATACAAATAAATTTTAGCAAGTATAAACTCCAGTTACACAAAACAAATCTTATGATAAACAAAAATGATGCGCAAATTATATGATTAAATATTAGGTTGGTGAAAAATTAATGTCGTTTTTTTATTAGCGGCAACTTTATCAACAATTCTCAACAAAATAAACAATAAAACAATAAACAATTTATTCAGGAGGGTAATCGTCACCCACTTCAATAGCTGCCTCCTAATTATGCGGCAAAAGGTCGATCCCGCGGGCAAAGAAATGACGATCTTTTGAAGCAATCCACGCTTTAACATCATCCATCAATTCGTCCAAGTCTTCATAAACTTTTCCCATTTGCCAGTTCTTGAGCGATCGGTTGACGTGATAATCTGTTGACGCTTCGGTGGGGAGAGTACGGCGGATGCTCGAGCAGTTGCTACCCCTTGTCTGCAATCGACTCAACAACCCGCGCTTCGACATGTGGTCGCGTGTTATCGTGATGAAATACGATGTGGTTCTTTTTTCGCGGACGCTTGGTTTGGATAGCTGCATGAAGACGGTCGAGTTGAGCCAGATAAACGTCGCAAAAGAAAAATCAAAGCGCATGCAAAAATTGAAATTAAAGATGCTATACAAAAAAAACGACATTTGGTTGAAAATTGTTGATAAAGTTGCCGCTAATAAACCGACATTAATTTTTCACCAACCTAATATATCATCAAGGCTGCTTGAGATACCGCAAAGAAGATAAGCAATTCATACCTGGCTGCCTTAAAATTAAGAAGTGAAAAGATAACTAAAAATTGAATGATAAAAACTTACATCACATACTTTTCCACCCTTATATTTTGTTGGGCTTGAAACAGTTTGTTGCTGCCTCATAATGTTAGAGCTTCGGCCTATTATGTTGTATATTTGTCATATTGACAATGAAATAAATTATAATTACAGACCCAACGAAGTCGGTGACCTTTATCTGAGGTATTCCAATTACTAATGTACATATAGAAGAATCCTCTGAAGAAGGCTTTCTTTCCAGCAAATCCAGTTTGATTTTTATGGTCAGTATCATAAATCTGAAGACAATTATCCATTAGGTTAGAATGCGGCCGAAAAAACTCAATAGTTGAAAATTTCACAGATAAGTAGAAAAAACAGAAAAAAGAAGTAAAGTAAAAATATTTGAACGCAACTGCATCAGATTTTTAAAATTTGATCAAATATGTCTGATTAGCGCAAATGTAAATAAAATTTGTTGAAATCGCCCAAATTGTTGTCATTATAGAATTTGACAAAAAATAATCGTAAGCAAAAAACTTCTCAAACAGCATTAAACATCTCGAACAGCTAGTCTATATCTAATTCGAGACGAATTATAACAAATTCGAAACGTCCTCGAACGGCTATTCCATATATGTAACATCTCGAATGGCTATTCGAGACGCTTTAAGCTCTGTTTTTGAGAGCTTAAAGCGTTGCCAAATGATCGTTTCTGGCGAAGTTGAACTTATCGTTTCCGGCGAAGATGTTTTTGAAACCTTTTCAAATTGCAGTTTCCGCGAAGTTGAGCAAATGGTTTCATTAAACAACTTTTTATTGAATCAGGTAAAATTTGAATAAAAGTTTGATGCGACCTTGAATTATGATAGAAATTTATAATTCAAAAGCGATTGTGTTTTTGTGCATTTAGAAACGTGATTTTTGTTCAATTTAATTTTGAAAAAAATTAATTTTGCCAAAAAAATTACGTGCACAAAAAATTATGGGATAAAAAATATGCACATTTTTTATTTATGGTTTTGGTATTTTGGGTTTAGGATTTTGAAATTTGGGATTTTGAATAATTTCCCCTGGGGTTTCCCCTTAAATAAGTAGATTTTTTTTCCAAAAATCAAAAAAATCATAAGGGGCTTTATATGCTGTATTTTTTGAGGGAGCGGTAGACCCCCATCCACTCCCCATTGAATCGCCTCTGTTCCTTGGTGAACGCCCCCTTAGGATTTTGCTCACAGTAATTCTTTAACAACTCGTTGTGATTTGCCAATATACAAAAATTAAAATACCTCTTCTGTTAAAATTAAATTAAGAAAATTTAACATATGCATCCTTGAAGCTACATCACGAATTAATGATGTGCGTAATAGCTGTACTAATTTCAAGCTTTCACAAAATGGGAACTCAATTTTAGGCTCTTCATTCCGGTTATGTAAATCCTTCCAAAAGTTGAAATAAATTAAAAAAGTTGAAGTAAACTTATCGAGATTCTAAAGTTTAAACTAAATTTTAATAACCAAACAATTTACTAAAAATTCCGGAAGCCTTCCAAATAGTCCTCTATACACAATCAATCCTACAGACCAAACATCTGCTTTGTGATCATACTTTTCTTGAGTATATATTTCTGGCGCCATATAAATAAGAGTACCAACTGAGGTAGTAGCAAGTGAGCTATTAGAAATAAATCTAGATAGCCCGAAGTCTGCAATTTTTAATATGAGATCATTTATCAATGGATCTTGTAGATTTTTATTATTGTGTAAAAGTATGTTCTAAAATAGGCATTTTAAAAGAGAAAACAGAGCCGAGCACACTTTGACAACCCCCAAAAACTCCAATTTGGGGGGGGGGGGGGGGTAAGGAGTATTTACTAATTACCACCCCCCTAAAATCCCAAAAAGTCGAAAAAATCCCCTTGTGCCTTTATGTTTTTGTACAAAATTTTCGAAAAACAATTCAAAAATCCTAATGTTCCCGCATTATGATTTCTGATCAAAATTTCTTATTTTTTCAACAAATTTGTCCGCAATTTGCCAATTTTGCAATAAAAAGCATTTTCAGTTTAAAAAATAGCATTCTCAAAAAAAATTTCGCCTGTAGCGCTGGTTTTTTAGAAATGAGGATTTTCACCAAACAATTTTTGGGGGCCATTCTGATTTTGGGGTCGACCCAAAAATTCCCCACTCCCTAAAAAATTGTTCTTGTTATGGCACTGAAAACGACGTTAAGGGGGAGGGGGAATCCCCACCGAGAATCGTTTTGAAACTTTTTGCAGGAGGGGTATTTATTAGGGTATGGAGTCGAGCGCCTCCGGCACTCTCGGAATCGAGGGACCCCAGCGCCACAAGCGCTCGGTTAATAGTAGGCCGAGCTCTCCGATCGGAATCTCTGAACGGCACTCATCAAGTGGCGGGGAAAAAGAATATCTATATCTAATTCATAAACCTTAATAAATAATAATAATAATGCGAATTTGGAATACATTAGTTGTAACTAAATTTTTTATCTTTAATTAATCTTCTCCTATAACTCATCTTTTTAGCATATGAGTGTCGTGGAAATTTTTTTGAGGGGGTATCCCCATAGAAGTGGTGTCGATCAATGCTCTCATCGTACCCTACAACTTTAGTTTTAACGTTGGAAGTTTTCATCGTTCCGGAGATTACCTGCACAAATTAATTATTTATAAACTGGGACAGAGCGCCTAACGACGCTCGTAGTTAAGAGTAACTTTGATTCAGTACGCCTCGTCTACGTCTTCGCTCCGAGTGGTCGACGCACGGTGTACGTCGATCAACAAAAAGTCGCAACTTGGCTATGGGATCCCCTGATCGAATGCTCTCTCCTTCCCCCTCCATCCCCTGCCCTCCCTCATGCTGGTGATACCTTAGGTTTTAAATCACGGTGAATTATTTTATTCGAATATAATAATTGCAATCCACTTGCTAATTGTTTTAATATTATATTCATGTCACTCATGTTTAACGGTGCATGCTTGTTATAATACGATTCCAAATCACTATAATTGCATAATTCCATCACCAAAAAAGTATATCCATCTTTATGATCGATATGATAATGTGTCACTATATTTTCATGATTTATAGATTTGAGAAGCTAAAATTGACTCAATGTAAATATCAGGGTGAAAACCGGATTTTTGAAATTTTATGATTGCTGAAAAATTGCATTTCTCCATATGTGCCATTTATGTTTATTTCTAACATTCTGTTTAGTTTTGATATGATGTTATTATGATTATAAACTGATTATTTTTCAATATTGAAAAATTTATAAAATTTTAATGGACCGTAGCCAGAGATGGTGGGGGTTAAGGGTGTAATTAGTTCCCCTAAAATACTCAAAAGTTGGCACCACCTCAAAATAAATTTAGGTACTACTCTGGATTAGGGGACCAAAATGACAAGGTTCTGGAACCGGCAAAATTCCTAAAAATAGCCTCTTAGGAGTATTTTTATGCAAGAAATAGATTGCGCATATTGACGAAACGTGAAAACGAGTCCTTTACCCTGAATCAGGGAATTTATTGAAGCTAACAAGGAACAGTCACTAAGTGTTTCCTCGAAATTTTGAATAATTTCAACTTCAATAGATGAGGAAAAATATATAAAAAACACATATTTATTTTTTTTACACAAAAATTTAAGAGAGCTGTATTTTCTGGATTAAAAGTTGAAAAAAATTAAGTGCAAAAATATCGCTCAGGTGGGGCTCAAACCCGAAATAGATTTTTTCAACACTCGCAGAGCTATCCACTACACTCTACGATGTGTTGAGATGGATATCACAATTTTTGGCCTATCAATAACATTGTTTCACTCATTTTTGTAAAATTTGATTCTTTAACACTCGGATTCTTCACAAATTTTTTTGGAAGAATCAAGACAGTTTTTCATGCTGATTACGAATATGAAAAAAATTTTGAAAAAAAGTCCCGGCTGGGGGTCTTGGACCCTATTTTTATGTGTGCTTCGTTAACAATTTTTTTTGTAATGGTCATATTCTGAGTAGAAATTGAATTGAGAGCTCATTAACCGCTCATGGGACAACTGGGAATCTGGCCTACAACTTTTATATAGACATCTATCAAGTTTTCGCTTTAACCCTTTAACGTGGCCAATATAATCCCGGTCGAATATCATGAAAAAAATGTTATTTTCGGCATATTGGCATCATGGTGATTCGAACTGTGTAACTTTTATGTTAATAGCATGTGTAGATCTTTGTTCCATATTTGGCACAGGCCACAAATTGAATGCCCATATTTGGAACAGGCCACAAATTGAATGCCCATATTTATCATTATTAGAGGGCATTACAAAATTTTTCACTTTGATAGAGTTGTTAATTGTAAAGTATTTTTCTAATTATCGTCAAAAAATTTTAGTCAAAGTAGCTTTTTATTCAATAAAAACGACCATAAAGATTTGTCCCATATATGGAACAGGCCACAAAATATGTCATTTTTTTAAGAGACACTTTCTTGAGTGTTTAAAGGTTGCCTTAAACAGTTCGAGCGCGCTCAAATTGGATTTATAAAGTGAGATTAATGCATGGAAAAGTTTTTTAAAGTCATTTTATTTCAAAACTCGCGTCCCAAAAAATTCAAAACCTTGTCCGAAGCTCAAAACTACCGATTTTACGTGTATTTTTTGAATTTTCTAACCTCTATAAAACATCCAGGATAATTTTTTTCGGTCAAAATTTCTTTCTGGCAAAATGATATATTCGAAAAATTCAAGAAAAATGAAGCATTTTTTTCTTCTACGGTATAGTCTGAAAAAATTTCCGTTTCGAGATATTCGCGTTTGAAAATTGTGATTTTTAGTGAAAAAACATTTAAAAAAGTTTGCAAATTACAACGAAAACATGTAACTTCAAATAAATAAATAAAAATGCCGATAGAATAAAATCGATA
>OZJO01016673.1:0-17843 GCA_900406225.1 Acrobeloides nanus | reverse complement strand
GAGAAGAATATAAGTAATATCTAAAATTTACACAAAAAATTATACGACTAATTCAAAAATCACAATTTATGAATATATCTATCGATGAAGGATCCGCTACTAATCTACATTTTCATTAGTAAAAAATTAGGGGACTACCTCAGACACCCGGAAATTTTCAATTAAAATGATATTTTTTTCAGAAAAGTGGCCTCTCCAAGTAAGGAAGACATGGCGACAGTTGAGGACGAGCATTTGATGATGAGACATTTGAGGATGGGACGTTGAAGGTATAGGGTTCAATCCCAACCCAATTATTTTTTGCCGAGATTATATATTTTGGTAAACAAATTTGATTTTTTTCATTTAAAAATCAGATTTGAAATTAAGTGTTCGAATAAAAGTTATTTCTATCATAGTTTTTGACATTTTTGTTTGAAAGAAAATTACAAAAATCGGAAAAAAATTTTTGAGTGCCGGTCCCTACTAACAATATCGATTTTACCTTATTCCAAAAAGTTGGTTGTAAAAAGTGCAATTTGTCCATTCCACTTCGTAGCAAACCATGTTTTCATCACTATTCACAGTTATAACAGAATTTAAAATACTCCATAGAAAAAAGAACGCCGAGGAACAGCTTTGAACAACCGTTAAAAATACGAATGGAAATCTTAAAGATTTATATCGGCAAAATAATTGAACGTTCAAACAACTGAACAACAGCCCAATTATCGAGATCTAAATAAATAATTATCCATAAAATTCATCTATCCAACGTAGAAACTTACTGGAATCACAAAGAATTGGCGAAAAATTTGTGTAAAACTAACGATATATTGAACAAGGTATTTCATCGGATCAATTTTGCCAGAAGTATCGTAATAAATACCAGTATTTGTTTGATAGCAAAAGATATACGACTGAATATATGGAAGAAGATAAAGGGTATAATCGTTCAAAGACATATTACGGATCATTTTTTTGTGAGTTTTAAATTATCTAGGAATAAATTGTCGGCCATCGTTACGTTTCCGTAAAATGGGCGCGGGTCGTAACCTCACATCTTCAGTGCTAGAGATGCCGTTCCTAGGTAGCGCTCTAGACCACTGAACCATGCGTTTACATTCAAGGTTTCCCAATATGGCTTAGGCCTTAAGCTTAGGCCTTAGGCTTAGGCCTTAGGCTTAGGCATTAGTCTTAGGGCTTAGGCCTTAGGCTTAGGCCATAGGCTTAGGCCCTAGGCTTAGGCTCTAGGTTTAGGCCTTAGACCCTTATTAGAAACATATCCAGCTAAAAAAATAGCCTCATTAGGCATTTGCTTATAATTTTATTGGCCCAAAAAGTCCTTAGCCGATTTTCGCTACTCCAAAAATGTGTTTAGGCAACTTTTCACTAACCCAAAAAAGTCCCCCTGCGATTTTTAATAGTCTTTTTTGGGCATAATACGTCCCAGTTCTTGAGGAACCCCTCATCGTACGTTCTCTTCTCTCCTTCTTACATAAGTGTCTCTGACACCTGTAGACTTACATAATGTATCGCATTCTTTTTTTGTATAATCTTCTGCATCGGAAGCTGACAAATTGACTAATTGTGAAGAAAAATCTATAGTATAAACATAATATCTTGGAATAGTGCTTTCATAAATTCTCTTTTCAATTAAAGATTTAGAAGGTGGGCTATATTCTGCGTTCATGGTTATATTCTCATTTAAAATTTCAGAATAAAATGTTACGAACTTGGGAGGAATCGTAGGTGTTGAATTTAATTGCAGCAATATAAATGGTATTCGGTTTTCACTAGATGCTAATGTAGACGATAGAATAGATGTTGTTGATAAGTTATACCACCAAAAATCCGGGGTCATGTTTTTAGAAAATTCATAGGTTTTGTTAGATTCTGTTGTTATGTTAGCAAAGGGTGATTCAAGATTATGAATAAAAGGTATGTGAAAAAGAACAAGAAAAAGCAACATAATATCTGAATATTACGTTTAAAAAGTATAGAGAAACATTTCTAGTAAGTGCTTTTACGTGATCAATCATTAATAGAGAAAATTTATTAGATTTGTAATCTAATATCATAAATTTAATTTATTTGCAAGTTTTGGTATTTTTAGAAATAGCGAAATTTTCGAGTTAGGCATGTTCCAGATACTTTAAAGAAAAATAATAGCGCCAATCGATATATTATTTTATTGGTCACGGTGATCCTTGGAATAAAAAATATGTTTCTTGATGATTTTTCGAGATCTCATCGTTTTAAGTTTTCTGTCCCTGAAAAAAGGGGCAAAAAATTGGTTAGCGCACGAAGATAGTATCTTCCAAAAAAAATTATCAATTTATTTCTTCTCCTGTCAATTTTTGATTGCTTAGGCCTAGGTCTAAGCCTAGGCTTAGGCTTAAACCTAGGCCTTGTGCCCAAAAAAATATTTGCGCAAAAAAAATTTTCCCAAAGTTAATATATTATCATTTGCGTCTTTTCACCCTCATACAAAAAGAGTTATTGAAAAAGCTTTTAACCATAAAAAGTTATTAGGATATTTTTGAACCCTAACTTTGATCCCAAGCTTAAGAATGCTAAAGTAAGATGTTGAATTAAGAGATCTATTGTAAATTTTATGAACTTTTGAGCGCTGGAGAAGCGACTGGAGAACCATGTTTATTTTTTAGTTTGAGCACTTTTTGCAGAATAAATTATCCATAATATTTTTTGTAAACATTTTTATCAGCTAGTAGTTATATTAGACCATAGTTTCTTGTTTATGTTAAAAGTTAGAGATGAAACATGGCTCAGAAATACTTTATGATAACGTCAACGAACTTTAAAAGAGTAAGGAAAATAAAAACATTGATAAAATTTGCCAAACATAGAGAAAAGGTAAATATCAATATTTTTGAAGCAAAAAGAAGTATAAAAAGGAAATCATTTGATAGATAAAAATCGATTAACTCCTACCTATACATTCACAGAAGGTGTTCCACCCGTGGCTTAAGGGAGATGGCTATTCGGGACACGCACCCCCCCCCCCCCCCCCCGCCCAAGGCTCGTATCCTAGATTTAATTTTGTTTAAAAATGGCAAAACCTGCGCATTTTTGGTAAAAAAAATTTTGGGCAAAAATAGGTAATCACGAGGAAAATATTTTCATTTTTTTCTACGATGAGGACAATTGCCCTTCCCCTTAAATACGGGCCTGCTATACATGAACAAGGAGGGGGACAAGCTACCTCGGGGCTATATGTTGTCGACCAAAAAAAAGTCGCCATCTAATTTTTTGGCTCGGCTATATATCTTTGAGACTTGGAACTCCGATGCTATATGAATCTTAATTTTTGGCTCGATGCTAGCTACATGAGGGGGGGGGGCAGTCCCCTCCATTGATAATGTATGGGGCCTGCCTCCCCCAAACGGGCAAAAGGCTCTAAAAAATTTGAGCAATAGTGCTAGTAATTTAACAATTTTTTTTAGACAATGCCTATTTTCGTTCTTATTTTCCTTTTGGCGTTTATCAGTCTAAATTCAGTCTATTCCTTGAGCTGTTACCAATGCACTCAGCTAAATAGCGATTTTTGTCAGGGTATCGATATCGACTATGAACAAATAATTATTGATCCTAAAGGTGCCGTGAGAAAAAATGGAATTCAAAATTATGTAAATCAAGATTGTCCAGCTGATACCCTAGGATGCTATTGGGGACTTAACATCCCAGGTAAGCCTGCTGTATATAGGCAGGATTTGGCGACAGGAGGGATAACCTCCAAAAATCGAAAAATTTCAAAAAATCATAAGGGGAAATTATTTTAAAAAATTCTTCGCACCTTCGGCGCAACAGGGATACCGGCCCTCTTCTGGCTACGCCCCTGCGTTTATGACTATTTTGAGCCATCTGATTATGAACAAGGACAAGAAATTTTTCTCTTCTTTTGGTTTATTCGTCAGCATAGCTCAAAATTTCTGGGGAATCTGGCTCCACATAAAAAGTTAATTTTAGACAACCTTACACTCAAGATGTGCCTTACAAAAAGTTTATTGGATGCAGTTATCCCTATGCCACTCGACCTTAATAGAGACCTTTGCCTTATTGATAAATCAACATTTGAATCCAAAAACTGCGCTTGTTTGGAGGATAAGTGCAATAAAAATTCTCTTTGTGACATTCAAGAAACAGAAGAAGGGAATAACGTTTGCTATCCGCAAGGGATTTCGCCCAAGTTCGAGGCTGGTCACCAATCTGTGAATTTTGCACATTTTGGAAAAGTTGCTCAAGCTCTGTTTCGATAAATCATGCTTTGTTTAATAATATTACGTCTTTAATAAAAATTTTTGGTGCTTTAAATTAATTGGGCTATAAATTTTTGTATAAAGGGTGGTTTTGTATTTTTTTGGGACCCAGAAATTTATTTTGTCTAAATTGACCACACTAGGATAGTTTTTTGCTGAGAATCGATTGATTGATTGCATTCCCGAACCCAGAAAATCTTCCCGGATCCTGATTCAGTAAAAAAAAAATTTTTGAAGCTAAAATTTTCATTTTTCGCATTTTTTAGACTGAATTTTTCTAAGGGTAATTTTTAGAAGCATTTTCGGGGTTCAAGAATGTGCTAGGGGTCATTTTTAGAAAAATCAATTCTCAAACTATTATTTGATTGGTTTAGGCAATTTTGAGCGACTATATGTTTTCATATGGTCAACGTCATTCCTCGAAAGATAAATGATAAAATCCTACACACTACGATTTTCTAGCTCATTCGATTTTAATGCTGTTACTAATTGCTCTCACCCCTCAGATGATGTGAGAGGGGGGGGGGGGTCAAACGCCAAATACTGTTACATTTTTGTATGCATATTTATTTACATTTTACCGAAGGTGCTCGAATAAGGTATTAAGAGGCAATGTCTCAAAAGTTCAAACTTTTTAGGATTGCCGCGGCACTAGGCAAACTGAGTATGTAATACGAAATTTGGACGCAAAAGAAACATATTTGAGCATTTGAAATGGTGTGCAACATTTAAAAAGGTCAATTTCGGCTTATATAAATGTTGGACGTTACAGGAATGTTACAGGCGTTTTTTACACTTTAGTATTTTGGGCGTAACTCTTGATGGCTAAATCCAATTTCGATGATCTTGATGTTGTTGTGTAGCTGATGACGCGAGCTACAAATTTTATATTGCGTGTATGGGGTAATGTAATAGAAAAAGTGGTCGAAAAATTAGGTTTATGTATTAGTGTTTGTATTATCCTGTTCCCTCGAGGGGTCAAAAATTCAAAGAAATGCGTCTAAAAATTTTGTTCCGACGCATTTTTCCGATTGGCCCTAAAAATTATCTACAACACCACCTACTTTTTTTCATTTTCGGATGAACCCGACGAAAGTTTTGAAAAATAGACTTTTTTGGTCCCATCCCCTTCTCCCAAAAAGTCGATTGTTCAAAATTTCGTGGTTCACCAAAATGATAGGAAATTGTTTAGCAAGTCAGATTTGAAGCAAAGCGATGTTGCGCAAGTTTTCTTGTAGTTTCTGCTATTTCATCCCTTCAATGTCTGGATCCTTCTAATTATATGGCCTTTTGAAGCAGCTGACCTGGATCGTTGTCTGGTTAATGGTAGAACACCTTGGACGATCACTAACTTACACTATTTGGGTACGCGATGTTAAACTCCTAGCCGTCAGGCAATTACAACATTTTTCTTTTGCTCTGTCCGACGCTCTCCTCGTATGGTGCGAAAATAACAAAAAAATCACGAATCAATAGTTTTTAAGAAGTGATAATAAAAAGTTTTCTATTGCAAACAATGTTTGTTCTTTTACATATATGAATTTTCTCTATTTATACATAAAGTTTTGATATTTTTGAAATTTTTTGAAGTTTAAATTGATGCTTTTGTATAAAAAAATTTATAGGGCTTGTTATTTTTTCGAATTTTTTTTTTAAATTCGAATTTTTTTCAATTTTTTAATATTTTTTCGATTTTTTCAAATTTTTTCAATTTTTCGATTTTTTTCAATTTTTTCGATTTCTTTCGATTTTTTTCAATTTTTTCGATTTTTAAAAATTTCTTCGATTTTTTTATAATGTTTTGATATTGTTGAAATTTGTTGAAGTTTAATTGATGCTTTTATAAAAAATTTGTAGGGCTTATTATGGATTGGTAAAAACTTTCGTGAACTTACATTATTAAGTTAATAATATACTATGGGATCTAGAAGAAAACCAGGTTTGCACCTAGATGTAACTAATACAGAAGAAAGAATTTCCTATGTGGATATTTTATCTAAATTTGGGCACTTAAATAAATTGAAATTCCCAAACAATCCGACCGTTTATAATTTTAACTTGGACGAAATGATTCAACTTAGGACATTATCCGAACATAATAATAGTAATTCATTAATAGTGCAAAAATTCCAACATAAACCAACTAATACGAAATTAGCCATCAAGTTTGTTCGAATTCCAGATTTTGATCGTATGAATGAAACCGAAAGAGATAAAGCGATGAAACGATTCAAAGTAGAAATCAATGCACATCTGTTGTTGGCAAATTCCCCGAATATCGTTAATTTCTATGGATTTGCTCTGTTTGAAGGAAGACTTCTAATCGCGATGGAATTAATGAAGATGTCTTTAGGTGATTTACAAAAACGTTTTATTGACATGGAACAAACATGCCCTGAACAATTACTGGAAAATATTATCGTAAATATAGTAGACGCTTTGTGCGAATGTCATGCTGCAAAAATCATGCATCGCGACATAAAGCCAGAAAATATATTGATTAATAGAAAAGGACAAATCAAACTATGCGATTTTGGTATCTCGAAGAAGTTCGACACATCTTCTTTGGCAACTACTGTAATTGGGACTTGTGCTTATTTGCCGCCCGAGCGTATTAAAAAAATAGATCAAGATGGTCCAATAAAGTATGATTCAAGGTCGGATGTATGGAGCTTAGGGATAACGCTAGCAGAGTTAGCACTTGGTGGTCTTCCTTATTTAAAGACACCGCAACAGTCACCTGATTTTTTCACGGTTTTAACGGCGATCAAAGATGTAAATGCAAACGAAATCGTCGAACGATGTCTTCGAAATAACTATTCGAATGAATTATGTGAATTTGTTAGGCTATGTCTACAAGAAGTCGAAAGTCGGCCTACTTTTACAAAGTTGAAGCAAGCTCAATTTTATGATAAGATATCAAAAAATGTAAAAACTGAGTATATTAATGATCTACTTGTTTCGTTAAAGGTAGAAAGTTTCAAAAGATTTTTAGTTTTTTTCGATTTTCTTCAATTTTTTCGAATTTTTAAAATTTTGGAGCTACTACGCCTGGAGGGCGCACTTAACAGGAATTTCAATATTTTTTATTTTTTTCGATTTTTTCAATTTTTTCGAATTTTTAAAAAATTTTCAATTTTTCGAATTTTTTCCAATGTTTTAATTTTTTTTCGATTTTTTCAATTTTTCGAATTTTTTAAATATTTTTTTCGACTTTTTCAATTTTTTTCAATTTTTTCGAATTTCTATCCAATTTTTCGTTTTTTTTACAAATAAATCGATTTTTTTTCAAAAAAAGAACATTTATTGAAAAAGCAAAAATATTTAGGCGGAGTCGGGTATCGAACCTGCGCATTTCCGATTTCAAAACTAACTCTTTATCAACTTCGCCATGAAGGCAACTGAGTTTTATTTCTGAGCAAATGCCTAAAAAGGCAAAAATGAAAAATTGAATTTTTAAACTTACAACCCCTAATTTTGACGCATTTTTTTCAATTTTTTGACTCCCGAAAAATGTTTTCAGAATTTTTCGATGCGCGTAATCGATTTCTCGTGCCCGAAAACCCCCGAGTACCAAAAATCAGCCAATTTTGAGAAAAAAATTTTTCCGACCTACCGGCGCCAGAGAAAAATACCCCTCCCCTTAAACAATTCGATTTTTCAAAAGGTATTTTAGGAAGAACGGACTAGATTGAACATCGCTTTGATCGGAGATGATTGGGAAGCTCCATTTCTCAATACTCTTAAAATGATATACACTTATGACGCTTTTCACGTTGCTCAGAATGCTCGTAAGACCGTTTGCCTAATTGACGAATCAAATACTACGGTTGGAATTGTTCCAACTATGTTATATGGTGAACCTATTCATTCTTCAAGAAATCGGATGAGTCAATTTTATGAAATGAAAGCTGATAGTGGAATAGTGTTAAAAGAACTTGAATCAATATACAAGGCCGAACCTCATATATATAGATTTAAAACCAAAAAATATGAATTCCGTTTTGTTCGTTTGAATTTTGCAATGGAGTTATATGATGGATGGAAAGTCGATAAATACTGTGAGGAGGAAGTCCAACTTCAAAGGAATATAAGACGAATTGATTTGGCAATAAAAGAGCTCAACCAATTTCATGCGGTTTTATTTGTTGATCATAGTTTTACTGGCTATCCAGATGCCTATCGAAATTATTTTAAACAGTTATTAGTGAAACTTAAAGAAGTTTCTATGAATAATTATTTCTTTTTATGTAACGAAGCTGCCTGGCGTGACGACAGAAATAGGTTAAAGAACAAATTTATACGAATAAACCAGATGCTTAAAAAAGAAATTGGAGTTGATGTTGACACTAGTGAAAGTATGCTTATAAATCAAGTATACACGTTCAATTCTAACATAAGTTCAATGATATTTTTAAACCGTGTTTCAAATCTATCTCACGATGAAATTGAATCTCTAAGTAACGAATGGACTAAGACAAAAGCAAGCATGGAAAGGCTTTTCCGTTATTTGAGCATCATAATTACATCCGGTGATAGTTCATTACCTGGTAAAGAATTACCACCGGATGTAAAAGAAGTTAAATAGCAATAACAACAATATCGCATCGAAGATGAAGACGGGAAATATATTTTCTTTTGCTATATTTTTAGAATTGTTTAATGTTCTAGCAAAAGCCTTAATTTTTATACAGGGTGGTCCATAAAAAAGTGGCTTTTTGCGATTTTTGGGACCCAGTTCATACGGTTTTTCTTCATAGCATAAATTTTTTCACAAAAAGTGATGTTCTACAAAGTTGTCCGTCGTAATCTCAGGAACAACTTTGTAGAACATCACTTTTTGTGAAAAAATTTTCTGTTATGAAGAAAATCCTTATAAACCGGGGTCCAAAAAATCACAAAAAGCCACTTTTTATTGGGCCACTCTGTAATTTATTTTACTTTTATATCTGATTTTTTAATCTTTTTTAATCTGATGATTTTTATATTAAAAATAATTTCTTTACCATAAAGGTTAACACTTTAGGGGTCATCCAGATATTACGTATTCAAAATTTTCGGATTTTTGACCCTCCCCCATGATTACGTAATCAATGGCAAAAATTTTTAAATAAAAATCAAAGCCTAATAAACAATTTTTATAACAAAAATATGGTATATATATGACAAATGTTATTTAGTTTTAAATTGAAAAAATTGCCAACGGTTTTTCGAAAAAAATAGAAAAAATAGCAAAAAATAGAAAAAATTCGAAAAAAATATAAAAACATTGAAAAAATTAGATAAAAATTGAAAAAAATTAGAAAAAATTAGAAAAAATTTCAAAAATAGAAAAATTCGAAAAAATTTAAAAATTAGATAAAAATTGAAAAAAAATCGAAAAATTGAAAAAATTTCGAAATATTGAAAAAATTCGAAAAAAATATTAAAAAATTGAAAAGATTCGAAAAAATTAAAAAATTTTTTATACATTGTGATTACGTAATCATTGATATGATGCTCATAAAATTTTGAAAATTGGAAAAATTTTGAAGCTAATAATGATAAAATTTTTTGAAAAGTGATAAATTTTTTAGATCAGAACCGAAAACTAGGGATCATTGTTATAAGAAGTACCATTAAATAGAATATGTGTAAAGTATGACACTTTGATTTATGAATCAAAACGGGTAGATAGTTTACTTAGTCGAACAAAAACTCGTTTGAACAACGATGAGAAACTCACACCACTCGGAGAAATATCAGTTTTGGGCAAATCAAGATATAAATTTTAACCTGAAAATAGGAAGATCTTGTTATTTTTAATTTAATCAATTTTTAATGCCATGTACTTTTTTCCGGCATCCAGAATTTACAAAACATTTGCTTTACTTAACAGAATTTAAAAAACAGAATTTACTAAACATATTTTACAAAACGGAATTTACAAAACTTTTTTTTAAAGGAAATATGCAAATTTCAAGCTCGAGTTGAAAACAGTCCACGGACACATTTCAGCAAAAAACATTTTCGATTGATTTTTCTTGATGATCTTTTAAAGAATTTTTTGACCTATAAATTAGTGATAGAAGTTCGGGTCACAGGGCTTTGTTGGGTCGGGTCAGGCCGGGTCGCCAAGAGGCAGGTCAGGTCAAGGATTTTTCTCGAGTCAGGTCAGTTCGGATCAATTTTTGAAGTAATCACAACATCATCCAAACAAAAATACTTTACTTATTTTACAAATAAAATTTATGTAATATTTAAAAGATTAGTTGACTCCTTTCATTTGAACCAATAGTGCAAGATATGTGATAGTGAGGGATAGTGTCTAAAAATTTTCTTTTAATGGGGAGTATAAATTATGGACTATTTTATGAAAAAATTTTTTCTAAAATGATCATTTTTAGAGGCAATTTTATGCGAAAAACCGATTGAGCGCACTCCCAAAATATGAAAATGCTTCCTTGACCCGGATTCAGGGAAGGAATCGGTGTATTGAAGCGAAAATCAAATATTTTCGGATTTTTATGAGAAAACCGTCGATTAGGTTTTCTAGGGAGAATCGATTGCGCGCATTCCCGAACCGTGAAAACGCTTCCTTGATCCTGATTCAGGAAAAGAATACGTATTTACGTAAATAAATTGATTTTCGCTTTAATACACCGTTTTCTTCCTTGAATCAGGGTCAAGGAAGCATTTTCAAGGTTTGAGAATGCGCGCAATCGATTTCACGCCTAGAAAAACCTAAGAATCGACGGTTTTCTCATAAAAATCCGAAAATGTTTAATTTTCGCTTCAATACACCGATTTCTTCCTTGAATCAGGGTCAAGGAAGCGTTTTTTCATTTCAGGAGTGTGCACAATCAATTTCCCGAATAGCATTACCCCTAAAAATGATTATAAATTGATTTTCGCTTTAGAACACCGATCCCTTCCCTGATCAGGGTCAAGAAAGCATTTTCAAGGTTTCGCTTTTAGGAAAAATTTTTTTCATGAAATAGTCCATAATTTATACCCCCTTTAAAGTGTGTTCTACTTCCCCCTCGGGAAATCATCTTCCTTTTGCTCCTCGGAAATTCCCTCTCATTGTTCACAAATAAATATTTTTGAAAAGAGCTCTTTTTCATTTTACATTATTGCACCAGCTAGTAGGTTAGTTGCAAATAATGGAAAACTTGTCTTCATACAAAACCTTGTTTTTTCATACTAAAAACGTTAATAAAGCTAACCGTTAGAATAAGACGATTCGAGATAATAGTAAAACCCCAGAGGGATATACCAAGATCATCTTGATTCACGTGATTTACGAATGCATTTGCAATTTGATAGGTCTTTTCATTATATGGTGTCCAAATAGTCGGTGTTCCAAATAAGATTTTTTGAATACCACGGATCTAAAATTAAAGTGGGCTGAATCTTTTTTCGTTATAGTTAAAAAATTTTCTTTTTTTAAAATTTCTCAATCTTTTTAAAGTCCTCAATGTAATTATAGCCCACCGTCTTAGGTTAAAATTCATTATTTTTTTTAGCAATATCTCAAAAATTGATTTTTATTTCGTTGCTTAACTTACATTAGAGCGAATCTTTGCCGGAAATATCGTGAGAAAAATTAATTCAAGCGATGAAAAGAAAAGTGTTGGAATTGTAAATAATGCACTAGCCCAAGATGCTTTGAAACCCAAAAAAGTGCTTATAAGACATACCATGGTCAATGGAATATTTAATCCAAACATTACAAAAGTATAGACCTAAAACAAGATGCACCAAAAATAAGTTGCTCTCGAATTGGAGAGGAATTTTTTTGAATACCATAAAATAAATTTTCGCACTTTTTCAATTTGAAGAAATAGACAAAAAAGGTGACAGCTTCTCAAATACAGTCAACCCTCGTTATAAACACCCTATATCGAAAAAAATTCGCCAAAAATCGAGATTAAATCGGATGTCTTCGAGCGACCACTTTTTGGATAGCTAATTATATTATGAATATTTTGTAAAAAAAATTATTGAAAAATCTTTTATTTTCGCCGAGATATGGCCTTTTTCGCATTTTTGGTGCTAAAAAACGTCATTTTTTTCAAAAGGCCATAACTTGGCAAAAATAAAAGATTTTTCAATAATTTTTTACAGAATATTCTTAACACGCTTATGTATCCAAAAAGTGCTCGCTCAAAAAAAATCCGATTTAGTCTCGATTTTTAGCGAATTTTTTCGTTCCCCCTCCTCACATGGGGGGTGCTTATAACGACGTTGATTGTATATGTTTTAAGAACTATAGATTCAAGTTTCGTTTTTTCATATCTACCTCAAAAACATTATTAACCAAATAAACATTTTCCGTAATTTTTAGATGTGTAGTATAGCTTTCTTGCAAAAGTTTTTCTATGCTATTTTCATTTGCACATTTGAGCTTCTAAATAAAATATATAACAGCTCACTGCGGACAATGTTATGATCCTCCAGAGTATGGATTACAATCACAACTACTAAGTTCCTTCCCAGCCTCCCATGCGCGGGATTACAGAGTTGAAAGACTCCAGCCAAGGCAAATTTTTTTAGGCGCAAGGGGGAACCGAACACTTTCTAGTGACAGAGATGTCGTTTCTTTGGCAGCGCTACACCATGATACACCACTACACCAAGATGGTCACTGGACAACTGGTCGCTGATTTCGACTTTGTAGTAGCGCCAACCATAATAGACAAATTTCCCAAAAAAAGTTGGATCCGGGGCCGGGAGAGTCTTCAAGATTTTTCAGCACACGAAAATCTACGTAAAAAATAAATCTCTCCCATATTGTCATTTTGGTAAAATATATAATGTGACAAAATTTTGCTCAAAAAATCTTAAAAAACGCGGTTTTTTTTTGCAACTCTGTACAACTTGAACTTACTCTTTTCAACCCTTTATTAAAACTTTCAAATCCACCCGATAGAATGTTTGTTATAATCACATAACATGTCAAGAATGCTAGCCACACAAAAAATCCGTAAAACGTGACTAGCATAGATAAAAATGGTGAAATTTTGACATGGAAGATCATCTAAAATCTTTTATCACTCAAGTTTTAGAGGGATCAGTGGTCGATGAGGTGATGGCATGTTTTAGTGTGAGGGGGGGGGGTCAAAGGGGGAGGGTCAGCACCAGAGTACTAAAGGGAACATTAGGACCCAACTTTTTGGAACATCAGGACCCAAGGACCCGTGTTTCCCGAGACACAAGAATACAAAGGTGAAAAGGGGGTCAATATCTAGGCCCTCTTAAAAATTAGGGACACCCCTCATGCAGACTGGCTTATATCTAGCTCTCCTTTCACTTATGCCCTACAAAAGGATCCGGGACTTGCACAAGAAGAAAAAAATTTAAACCTGCTGTGCTTTCCGATCAATCATAGTTCTTTCATTATGCTCTTGATCATTAGCAAGAGCTGATGTTACAGTCCCGGCAAAAATGCACCCAACAAACGTGAATACCACTACACCCATAATAATACGATTATATAATAGGATTTTATCAGAGTCGTATTGTTGGTTAAACTCGTTAAGTTTTGCAAGTAATCTCTTGTGATACTTTCGATAGCGACAGTATATAAGGAAGATCTGTAAAAAATAATAAAAATTTTATTAAACATCCTACCATGATGAAAGTAGATTTGATTGATGCATTAAAAATAACAAACATCCCAGCATAGACATGGTCATAGTCGTGTTTAGAACATAGGTAAATTATTAAGAAACATGTTTTGTATATAGCTAAAATTAAAGAAAGGAATATGCCGAAGGTCAAAAAATTGTGATTTTTTTATATATTTTTTACCGAAATTTTGTATTTTTATATGCTATTTTTGATTAAATGCCCCCCTATCGGCGCACCAAAATGAAAAAAAGTGTTGGCACGTGTCAGAATTAAAAATGACTATCACCAATCGACTCAGCTCGCCGAGAGCTTCAAAACGAGTAACATATTATGGGGTTTGGAGATTTGGCTTATGGCCGATTGGCTAACGCGCTCGGTTGTAACCTATATATCGCGGGTTCAATCAAATTCCCAAAACCCCCCGTGATATGGTACTCGTTTTGAAGCTCTCGGCGAGCTGAATCGATTGATAATATTCATTTTTAATTTTGACCCGTGCCACCACTTTTTTATAGCATTTTGGTGGCCATGCCAACCAATGCATAAAAATTAAGGCCTGAAACGCCAGAGCATTACCTAAAATAAGCATAGAAGCCGGAAATAATATGGATAAAAATTGAAGAATTCTGCTTTTAGGCCATTTAAAATAAAACCCAGTGATTCTTAACAGCAAGAACACATAATAAAATTGAGGATTTCTTGAAACTTCAAGATGATGGCTTGTGACAAGTGAAGGCTTTTGGGCCAACATTTTACAAAGATTAAAGTAATCTTGATTCATTGAATTTAGAATAAAGTGGTATGACAGGAAACAAACATCATAAAACGTATTTTTTCCTCGTGCAACCAAGAAATAATTTAGAAATGAGCACTCTTTAAGATTCCTTTCGAGTAAAAAAATTTGCCAAATCCCAAATGTTTGTATTTATGGGTGGTGGGCGTTTTCATCATTTATATTAGCTTTAATTAAGTCTTATCCATATCAAGTTTTAATTTTATTTGTCTGGTCCGTTATACCAGGAAATTTGATTTCATAAAAAACATACTATAAAAAATTATTTTATGCATTAATAGGAAACAAACAAATAGCATAAGCTCGAATTTTTTTAGCCTTATCTTTTTGAACAAGCCATATTTCGTTTTCCAAATTTGGGTTACTGTTATAAACAGTTTCATATGCTTTTGGTTGCACACGAACTTGAAGAACTACTCGATACATGTTATTCTAAAAAAATTTTATTTTTATTTTTTCGTTTTTTACCATATGCATAAAAATGCCTTTCGAATAATCTAGAGCTAAATTATGGTCCGGTGAGCAATAAACTCCTTCTCCATACCTAAAATTATTATTGATCGTATTAATTTTAAAAATAAGCTTACTTTCCAGGACCCGGTTTAAAGCCCTGTTTAATTATGCTAATAACATTTTCAGGTGTTGTGCCATGATATGCATTATGCCAATTTTTGATCCACTTAGGTGAGTGTCTATCATGAGCTAACTAAAAATGTACAGAATAATACAGGGTACAACTGAACACCCCCCCCCCACCAACCAGTGCTTCCAAATGCATCTATATGTAGGATAAACACTCACATTATCAAATTACTCAAATTATTTGAATTTTTTTCGGATTCTGAATACGGATTCCGACTGTGGGTTCGGATTCAAAATCTGAATTCTGATTCTCAATCTGAATTCTGAATTTGGATTATGGATTCTGAATTCGAATTCTGATTCTGATCAGGATTCTGAATTTGGATTCTGAAATCGGATTCTCAATCCGGATTCTCAATCTGGATTCTAAATCCGGATTCTGGATTCAGAATCCTAATCCAAAATACAGATTCTGAATCTGAATTCGGATTCTGAATCCAGATTCTGATCCGGATTCTGAATTCGGATTCTGAATTCTGATTCTCAATCTGGATTCTGAATCCGAATTCTGATTCTGATCAGGATTCTGTTTCGGGTTCTGAAATCGGATTCCGATTCTGAACTCGGATTCTGATTCTGGATGTGGATTCTAAAATCGGATTCTGAATCCGGATTCTGAATTCGGATTCTCAATCTGGATTCTGGATTCAGAATCCTAATCCAGAATACGGATTCTGAATCTGAATTTGGATTTTGAATCCAGATTCTGATTCTGTTCCGGATTCTGATTCTGATCCGGATTCTGCATTTAGATTCTGATTCTGATCCAGATTCTAGAAAAGGATTCTGAAATCGGATTCGGATTTTGAATTCTGAATTCGGGTTCTGGATTCGGATTCTGAAATCGGATTCATAATACGGATTCTGAATTAGGATTTTTAATCTGGGTTCTGGCACTAAAAAGCACCGGAGGAGTTTTTTTTATCGCTGAAAGTCCAGCGGTCTATGAACTCTTACATTAATTCCAATTCTGAAGCATCCATAGGGCCTTCGATAAAGCTTCCTAGCTTGATAAAAGGTTCTAATTTGTACGCTAAGCTATAAAGTTATTATTAAAAATTGTCAAAGATAAAAGAAAATTACATCATATTGTTGAAAATCGTGGTCGTATTGTCGATCGAATAGTCTCGAATGCCTATTCAGGTTCAATGGCGTTGTATAAGAAACGATATCAACTGGATCTCTAGTTCTCGTTGTGGTATTCCTTGGTGCATTTATTGCAACACAAACTGGGGGTCTAGTACTCGATGTTGATGGCTGAGGTGTTGGATAAGCAGTTGGGCGACTAATACTAGCAATCTGAGTATAATTATGGTGGGTGTATGGAGTAATAGCAGTCGATGAGTTTGACAATGGTCTATATGGAATTTGTGTTCTCGAAGCAGGATTTGAAGTATTTGTAGAGCGTGGTTGGCTGTAAGTAGTTGTTGAAGATGGCATTTGTATCGTAAAAACCCCATTTCTGCTATTATTTATAAGTGGTGCACTAGGCTGTCGAATAGTTGTAGGATTGATGGTTGAAGTTGTGTTACTAAAATAATGAAATTGTTTTAATTGTTATACATAAAATGATCGTTCGAAGAAATCCGACCTATCCTCGATTTTTCGCGAATTTTTTAGATGAAGTGATAAAAATCGGGGTATCGTTAAATCGAGATGCATGAAAAAAGGAACTTTTTTGGCCAACCCTAAAAAGATGATATCGGGGCACTTCTAACAACATAGAAGAGTATGAAAGGACAGGGGAGGGATGGGTAGAGAAGGGCATTTTATTGTCTCTTATTTATTTTATCATGTTTCTTAGCTCTTCACTTAAATATAATCTTTTAAATATTACCTTCGACTAACAGTTGAGCTGTTTGTAGTTTGCTGAACGGGAGCATATGAATTTCGTTCTCCTTCCAAACACTCACCACACAACTCCCCACATTTACCACACAACTTCCAAAGAATCTCAAAAATATTTTTAAAAACTATCCCAATAGCATAGATGACGAGACCAATAGCCATTAGTATACCCAGCAATATATACCCGATAATTTGAAAAAGTAATGGCCCACAATAATAGCATGACAGAATTAGAATCAAAATAACTGCGATGGCAATAGCGGAAATAATGAACCAATGTTTAGTTTCTTGCTAAAAAAAATATTGGCTAATGATAAAAAATTATGTTTAAAGGACCAGTCCAGTAATTTCTCTTCGGGGTTACATAAAAAATCGGGATTACATTTTTGGATCATAATTTTTGATTTTTTATAAATCAAATCGGGTATGGAGAATCGTTTCTAAGTCTTCATTTTTTGATCCGAGCCTTCCCTGAAAAAAAGTGTTGTATTTTTTTAGCGTTACTACTTTTAGTAATTGCCCATAAAACACACAATAGAATAAAACACAAGAATATCACAAATTGATTCGAATTTTCGTTACTATGGCCACTGACATTTCGAGATATCGTCTCTTAATAATTAAGGAAACTTTGTCTTAAAACTTTAAGAAAATTCTGCGTCGAATACCAATAATTACTATTATTT
>OZJO01016670.1:0-11119 GCA_900406225.1 Acrobeloides nanus | reverse complement strand
CCCCCCGGAGGGGGAGGGGGGGGGGTAAATAGGTAATTACGGCACTGGCTGAGCTCCACAAGGCGAATTTTTTTTAATACTTTGAAAAAAATTAGCGCTATAGGCGAAAATTTTCCTTCAACAACTTTTCGAATTAGTCAAAAAATATTTGACCCTTCGGGATCGATCCTTCGATAATTTGAGCGTAAAGCGAGTCACTTACCAAAACAATATGGGTGATGAATATTTTCCATATATGGAATATGCCCTATATATTTTAATACTTTTTAAGTATAGATAATTTAGAATATGAATAATGAAACGAAAATATCACCTTCAGAATCGACTTCTGATTTCGGATCAATAAATGGAACCAAATTTCCCCCCTCAACTAATGAAATAAATGGATTCTCAAGCACTTTAAGCTTTGGTCAAAACATGAATATAGATAATAAATAAAACTAAATATAAAAAATTGATTTGTATATTTTTTCCAATAGTCTTATTTTAATCCTGCGTTGCATAATCTGTAAATTTGCATGTTATTTTTTCTAAAGCCTTCATAAAATGTTTTTATGAAAATTTTGGACCATTTTTGGTTAATATTCTTTTTTTACCTGAATTTGTATTTTTAAAATAAAGTAATTTTAAATTAGATACATATTCATGAGAACTTGTGTTTTCTGATATGAAAGGAAACCTTTGTTCTCATGTTTATGTTAAAATTGTTCTTCACGTGCATGTCATGCCATATCTTAAACAGGGACGTTTTACTTGCCCTGTGTGTAATTAAAGTAAAAAATATTTCGCACAGCAATAATGTACAAATTACAAACAACTGCCTAAGTCGTTCTTGTCACTGATTTGACAATTTTAAGACAAATTTAATTTTGTAAAAACTACTTTTTTTTTCATTGCTTAAAGAATAAATTCTCTTGTAGATTCTATTGGTTTTTATACATAAAGATTTTATCGCAAATTTTTAATCTCTTTTTGGTTTTACAGGATCATTCAGTACAACCTCATCTCCCAAAGAAAAATATATATCTCAGCGAATTTAAAGGATTTTCACATGCGGTTTTTTGCTTGTTATTAGTTGACCAATAGGGTACAATATGCACATATTTTCAAAAATTTTGAACGAGTCTGAATATCTAAATGAAAATCTGAATTTGAATTCCTTAAGGAATTTTTGAAAAATTCCGCTGCAAATCGATAGAGCAAATCGAAAAACAGTCGTACCCCAAATTTCTTAAAAATATATTCTTCGTTTCGAGTAAATTTAATTCAAAGTTTATTAGAAATGGTCAAAATTCACTAAAAATTATGAAAAGTTAAACCATTTTTAGTCAACCTTGAATTAAATTTTCTCGAAAACGAGGAATATATTTTTTACGAAATTTGGGATACTACCGTTTTTTGATGCGCTCTATCGATTGGCGGTGAAATTTTTCAAAAATTCATTAAGGAATTCAAATTCAGGTTTTCGTTTCGATACTCAGACTCGTTCAAAATTTTTGAAAATATTTGGATAATGTGTTCTATTGTTCAACTAATAACATGCAAAATTCGCTGAGATATTCAACTTCTTTGGGGATGAGGTTATGCTGAATGACCCTGTAATCATTACTTAAAATTGGATAAATTTGACTTAAACTTGTACCAGTGCTATAATCATCATCGGATATTGCACTTTGTTATTATTGTTTTTGACGCTGTTTGTATTAGATTTTGATCAATATAATTTAGAAAAAATGGTTGAAAAAGAGAAATTGATCAAAAATGATTCAAATAAGAAAAAAGAACAAAAAAGTTCATCAAAATCGGGGTAAATTTTTTAACACTGTAATGATCTGATATATCGAGGGCAGTTTTCTAGGCATAATTTTACGCTGAATACGATGCCGTAAAAATAAAATTTTAAAAAGTTGAAAAAATGTAAAAACGCGAATTTTTAAAAAGTGTGCTATTTTTTTCATATTAAGATCATAACTCCTCAAAGGAATTGTTTTTGAGTTGGTTGATCACTCATGAAAAAGATGGTGATCAGTACTATAATTCTTATATAGACACTTATTCTAGTTTTCGCTTCTATAAAAAGTTATATCCCAATCTTTGAGGCATACACTAATTTTTACCAGGTTTTTGGCAAAGGCAAAGATCGGCATTTTTTATCCGGTTATGGTCTTAACAAGAACAAATAGACTCTTTTTAAAAATTCATATTTTTACATTTTTTTCTTCAACTTTTTAAAATTTTATTTTTACGGCATCGTGTTCAGCGTAAAATTATGTTAGAAACTGCCCTCGATACAGATCGTTCATTTTGGTATGCAATATGAATGTTTTTAGTCGTTCTCGCACCCCCTCTAACGAATTTCTATGCGGTCTTTTTTAAATTGTAGCTGAACAATGGCCGAATAAGTGTTGATAAAAATTTTCGAAATCCGTTAATTCTAACATTGTCAAAAATTACTTTGAAGTTTTCAAAGTCGATTTTCTTCACCTTAACAAAATGTTAGAAATTTATTTTTGTATGATAATACAGAGCTTTAGTCCCTCTAACACATGCAAAAAACCGTATATAAAAATTATTTAACAGTGGCGAGATATTTAAATTTGAAGTTGAAAGTCAAAAAATGAGGCAAAAACAAAATGACGCACCCGGAAATCGAACCCTCGATCTTCTGGTTTCTAGTCTAACGCGCTAACCACTACACCATCACCACATGGTGTAGTGGTTAGCGTGTTAGACTAGCAGTCAGAAGGTTGAGGGTTTGATTCCCGGGTGCGTTATTTTGTTTTTGCCTCATTTGTTGACTTTCAACTTCAAAGTCAAATATCTCGCCACTGTTAAATAATCTTTATATACGGTTTTTGCATGTGTTAGAGGGACTAAAGCTCTGTATTTTTATACAAAAATTAAATTTTTAACATTTTTCTAAGGTGAAGAAAATCGACTTTGAAAACTTCAAAGTAATTTTTGACAATGTTAGAATTAACGGATTTCGAAAATTTTTATCAACACTTATTCGGCCATTGTTCAGCTACAATTTAAAAAAGACCGCACAGAAATTCGTTAGAGGGGGTGCGAGAACGACTACAAACATTGATGTTGCATACCAAAATGATCGCTCTGTATATCAGACTAGTGTTAAAATAAAATATAACATTTAATATATTTAGTATATTTACTTATATTGTTGGTGCATATGGTGCTTTAGTAACAGGGATTCTTGTGGCTTTATTAGTTTCAAAATATGAGCCGGAATCATTCAGGTAGTTAATGAGGGACGAAAGATAAGGGTGGGATGTAGAGGGAGAATCAGTTGCAAAGCCAAGATTGGGAAGGGTACAATTAAAAAATTTCCCCTGTGGGACCAAAATAACTTTTCCGATCTTGTATTTTTTGAAAAGAAATATTTATTTTTTCAATCTGTTTCAATAAAAATTGATATTTTTAGATGTTTTTCAAACGGGGAAGGTACTATACCAGGGGAGGCAAAAGTTCGGAGACACTTTTGCTTCAAAACCATTTTTCTTGCTTCAGAAAAGATATTCGGCTGAAATTTTTTTGTGCATTATACTTTCAATATTAAAAAATTATTTGATTTGTATATTTTTTTAAAAATGTTTGAAAATGATCATTTTTCCTTTATTGTACTTTTTCGAAAAAAATTTTTGAAACGAAAACATGAGTGATTTAAAATTTTTTAGCAAGACCCAATCTACAACGAAGGAGTAACTATAATAAAAAAATTACATCCCAAGTTTCTTTCTCTCGAGAAATCGCTTGGGGAAAGTGTTCCCGAACTTTTGTCCCCTTGATATCAACGACAGTATTTTTCACCCTCCTTGTCTGATTATGCCACTGATCCCGATCTGATCATTATTATAATTTTTTATTTTTAGTATCCCACCACCTCCCAAATTTGAAGGCCCCTTAGCACTCAATAAAAAACTTCAAGGAGCCGAATTATTATTAAAAGATCAAGTCAAAGGTCCCGAATCACTAATTGTAGAAGGTGATACTATTTATGTCGCACCTGAAGATGGAAGAATTTTAAAAGTGGTAAATGGGAAAATTGTCAAGGAAGTTATTCTTGTAGATGACAAAGTTTGTCGTAAGTTTTAAATTTGTTTCAAAAATATGTGTTCTTTAGAGACGTCCGAAGGTCGATTCAAGAATCTTGAAAAATGTGGAAGACCACTTGGAATGCGTCAGCTTAATAAAGATCTCATTATTTTTGCTGATGCCTATTTAGGAATTGTTACAGTAGATGTGGAAAAAGGTGAATACTAATTTCAACGTTGGGGGTAGAGACCGGAAAAACAGGGGACCTCGTTCGGGGTTCTAGTTTTCCTCGACCGGAGAATCCGTGATTTTTGACCGGATAGTGTGAATGAGGGATCATTTCAATCCGAAATTTTATGGGGAACAACCTTATAGAACATCACTTTCATGGGTAAATTCATTTTGGTGGCCAAAAATGGTGATATTGCAATAACAGGGGACACACATGCGCAAGATCTTACGTCAAAATTTTCAATACTATATATCATACATGGGCAAAGTTTATTGTCGACCAAAAAAAAACGTCGACAGGCGAAAAAATTCTGTGATTTTAGAAAAAAAACGAATTCGTATTCGATTGGCCAATACTACATATTTTTCAATTTTTTGCAGGATACTACTACATGTCTTTCGTAAACGGAAGCTTGTGCATGTGTGATAGGGGCTCCGATTTTCGGTCTCTAGTTGGGGAGGGAGAGGGCAATGCGGTCAATTGCCCTCCCTCAGAAATAGATTGAAGGCTGAAAAATAAAAAGTTCCACCTTATGTTTTGGCCGACTGAAGGCCACTTGTTGAAAATATTTTTTCGTCCGCCTTTGTTGTAAAAGTTGGCCACACCATGAGAATAGTATCATCACACTTTTAGGAAAAACTAACATTCTCCTTGCTGGCGATGCCGTTGTTGACGGTGTACAAATGAAATTTGCCGACGATCTTGATGTTCTTGACGAAAATACTGTCATTTTTAGTGATGCTTCTACTAAATATCAGTATAAAACTTGTGTATACGGTTATTTAGAAAGTAAACCAGACGGGAGGTAAAAATTGCTTTCTTTTTTTATGGAATTTTGTTAATTATAGAATTATTCAACTCAATATTAAGACTAAAGAAGCTAAAGTTTTATTGGAAGGGCTTTATTTTCCTAATGGTGTTCAACTTTTCCCTGATAAACAGTCATTTTTGGTTTCTGAAACGCATCGAGATCGACTCAAACGGTAAATACATTTTTGGGCATTTCCCACCAAGAGAAAAAAACTTGCGCCTACATCTATGGTGAAAAAATAAGCGGACCAATTCATCCTTGAAGAGGAGGGTTCGATCCCCAGATGATGAAGATTATAATGAATAAATATTTAGTTTCTACATATCTGGACCCAAAAAAGGACAACAAGAAATTTTTGTAAATAATCTACCTGGCGCACCAGACAATGTTCGTCTAAACTCTCGAGGAAACTTTTATGTCGCTATAGCTTATACACGCCATCCTGACAAATTCTTTTTGTGGGACTTTTTAGGTCCATATCCATGGGTTAGAAATTTGATTTTACAAGTAAATTTTAAAACGTTTTTTACCATACATGAAAGGGGGTTACCAGATTTTGAAACCCTTGCGTGAGGGTGTTTAAGGTTGGGGGTCATAAGGGATCGGTTATTCGGGAAAAAAACTGCCATAATTTGTACATGTTCGGAAAATTTATGAAAAATTGAGCATTTTTTATTTTTACGGCATGTCCTGAATCGCTAAAGGTTTCGAGATAATCGCATATGAAGTTGGTGAAATTTGAAATCTGTATATTACTACGAAAACTTGCACCTGAGTCGCGACGAATAGTTTTTCTCTGAATCAATAAAATCTGTATATTGAGAAGAAAATAATTTAAAATCCCTGAACAATTAGAAAAAAATAAATACAGCAATTTTTATAACTCGGCGAGACGAAAAAATGACATTAAAATTATCCAATTTGAAAATTGTTTTGGGTTATTGAAACGAAAACATTTGAATTTTTAATAATTTTTCAAAAATTATAAATGTTCAAAGATATTGAATTATTTTCTTCTCAATATACAGATTTTAGTGACTCATGGAAAAAACTATTCGTCGCGACCCAGGTGCAAGTTTTCGTTGTAATATACAGATTTTAAATTTCGCCAACTTCACGAAAATCTCGAAAGCATTAGCGATTCAAGACATGCCGTAAAAACAAAAAATGCTTCAATTTTCATAAATTTTCCGAATATGTAAAAATTATGACAACTTTTTTCCGACCGTACTGGTCCTTTAAGTATTTTCTGTCTTTTACACAGGGGCGCCAGATCTGATAACCATTTCATGTTTGCTTATTATTACTTTTCAGCTTATCCCCGACTCTTACTTGACCGCTTTTCAACTTTCGTTTATTCACAAACATGGTTTAGTCGTGGAAATAGATAACAATGGTAAATATATTTCTTCACTCCATGATCCAACTGGTGTAGTTAAATTTTTGTCTGAGGTATGATAAAAATAAAAAAAGTTTAGCTTATATAAAAATTTATAAATTTTAGGTACATGAAACTGACAAGTATATTTACGTCGCTAGTTTTAATCAGCCTCATATTGCCAGAGTAACTAAATAATTTTTTATAACTTATTTGTATAGACTAGGATTTTTAGAATATAAAAAACACAAGGTGTCCCAAAAAACCGGATTTTTGCGATATTTGGGCGAATTTTTCAAGTTATTTAATTTTCACCAAAATAATCCTATATGGGGTTTTTCTAGATGAGAAATCGATTGGACCTTAAAAACGCTTTCCTGTCCATGTGTTAGCATATTTTCGCTTCAATACACAAATCTCTTTCCTGAATCAGGATCAGGAAAACGTCTTCAAGGTTCGACAATGCGCACAATCGATTTTTCACATAGAAAACCCCATATAGGGTTATTTTGTGAAAATTTTAAAACTTGAAAAATTTTGAAAAAATCGCAAAAAGCTGGTTTTTTTGAGACATCTTGTAAATAAACATTTAATATAGAATGGATATTAATCAGACATCAAAACTCATAAAACGACATAAAAAGTGTGCAAAAAGTGAACAATCCGTATACAAAACGCTTAAAACAGGTTAATTAAATCGTAATTACATTTTACGAAGGAGTTCGCAGTGATCTAAAAAGTGAAAAAGTGTGAATTTTTCAAAAAAAATTTGATTAAATCCTGAAAAGTGACATTTCGACGTTTTCAATATAAAATTTGAAAAGATCAAGTACACAAATGGGCAAGGTCTTTCGTAAAATTGTTCAATGCTACATATTTTTACTCCCTAATCTCGAATTTGTCAACTTTTTGGCTGCACTTAAAACGACATGTACTTTGCCGCCGCTTCGCGGCGGCCAATACTTCATATTTTTTACTTTGTTGGTGGATACTACTACATGTCGTTCGTATACGGAAGCTTGCCCCTGTGTGATCGGGTT
Organism: Acrobeloides nanus; assembly: GCA_900406225.1. Classification (NCBI taxonomy): domain Eukaryota; kingdom Metazoa; phylum Nematoda; class Chromadorea; order Rhabditida; family Cephalobidae; genus Acrobeloides; species Acrobeloides nanus. The sequence continues at coordinate 3,605 of OZJO01016670.1, read as the reverse complement.
CATTTATTTAATCATAGTGCATAGCAAAAGAGATTTTGTTCTTATCATTTAGCGGACAATTTTATTCACTGTTACTGATCATTTTAAAAATATGGGTTTAGATTGGTGGTAAGTTCAAAACAATTAGTATGATTTTAATATTTTTATTATAGGCCAAGTTTTCCGTTTCGATGCCTTTATTTTGGTTACGCAGTTTCTTGTCTAGTAAGTTTTTATATGTATAAATTGTGAATAGAAATCCTCGGCGCTCCTTAGCGGCAGCGATCCCAAGCGACGATCCCATGCGGAGCTTCTGAGCGGCACTTTCGAGCGCTACTATACTCTAGAGTATAAACTTTACAGAGTTTATACTCATAGGTATATCCGATTTTTTCCCTTGGTCCCCCAAGTGGTAAAAAGTTAAAAAATGTTTGTCTTAATTTCGATGATTTTTGTGTCACTCATCTTCCCCAACAACTTTTGTTTTGTCGTCAGCAGTTTGGATCGCGCCTTCATAAGTTAGTCCGAATACACTCACAGACATTACGCGTTTTACATAAGAAGTTATTTTCTATTTATTACCGTGTTTAGGGAAACCGTCTATGGTCATTTGCAATAATTTTTGTTTTGGAGTATTTAGGTGGTCTTCGGTAGGTTTTTATTTTTTTACAAAAAAAATGTACCTTAAAGGACCAGTCATGTAGGGAAAAAGTTGTTATTTTTGTTGATATTCGGAAAGTTCATAAAAAATGGAGCATTTTTTGTTTTTATGGCATAGTCTGAACCTCTTTTGTTGTTGAGATAATTGTGTGTAAAGTTATCAATTTGAAATTCTGTATATTATAACGAAAACCTATATCTGATTGTATCTGCAATAATCTTTCCTTGATTTTCAATAAATCTGTATATTGAGAAGAAAATAGTTTAAAAAAAAAGAATGTTTAGATCAAAATAAATACAGTATAACTCGGCGAGACAAATAAAATGATACCAAACTTATTCAATTTGAAAATTGTTTTGGATTATTGAAACGAAAATTTTTCAAAAAATTCAAATGTTTTCGTTTCAATAACCCAAAACAATTTTCAAATCGGATAATTTTGGTGTCATTTTATTCGTCTCGCCGAGTTATATAAAATGCTATATTTATTTGATCTAAATGTTCAAGGATTTTGAATTATTTTCTTCCCAATATACAGATTTATTGAAAATCAGAGAAAAATTATTGCAGATACAATCAGATATAGATTTTCGTTGTAATACACAGAATTTCAAATTGCCAACTTCACATGCAATTATCTCGACAACGATTCACTATGCCGTAAAAACAAAAAATGCTCCATTTTTTATGAGCTTCCTGAATATCAATAAAAATGACAACTTTTTTCCGACCGGACTGGCCCTTTAAGACTAGTGACAATCAACCAATTATTCCAAGGAGTCAGTGGCATGCTTATGAGTGCATATGTTGGAAATTGGCTTGACCGGCATGATCGTCATTTTGGTATGAGGTCATTCAAGTATTACATAATCTAAATTTTACGTTTTTACACTTTCCGGAAATCCAGCTTAATCTTTTGGTTACGCTACCCTCAGCATAGATTACGTTATCTTTAAAAAATAGGGGAATTTTTAGAACAAATTTTGGTACTCTTAAAGGGCTCTAGGAACTTCCAAAACGGTTGATTTTTTCCACGTTCCCGTGAAAATCGTTATGGAATTTCCGCTTTTTTCGTTGTGGAAGTTCCGTTGTCAAAGTTCCTAGAGCCTCTTAAAGGGGGTTCAAAGTAGGGTCGGGTAGAAAAAATTTTTTTTTAAGCGCTAAGGATCAGGGTCAAGCAAGAATTTTCATGCTTTGATAATGCGTACAATCGATTCTCCGCCTAGAAAAACCCTTGACTGTTGGTCCCTGTGAAAATTCGAATTTTGTTTCATTTTCGCTTCGTTACACATATCCCTTCCCTAAATCAGGGTCAGGAAAGCATTTTCAGAGTTCGGGAATGCGTGCAATAGATTTCCCGTATAAAATTACTTCTATAGGGGACATTTTCAGAAAAAATTTATCCCGTTATTTAGGGTTTCTATCATTTAAGAGTACCCAAATTTTTGATTCGATTTAAAATTTTGACCTCCAAGGGTCGGACTCTCCTCGTTCAAGAATAATTTTACACCACTTGCTCCTGCAAGGGTGATAACCTTTTATCTCTTTGTTGGAAATGTACTATATTTAGGTGCCCAAGCAATGTTGGCACTAAATAACTTAACGGTTGCAATTTCCGCGGCTCTGTTGGCGGTTTGTCTAAGCCTAAATTCTACTTCGGGAGCTTTGTATCTAATTTGTTTATGTTCATCGGTTTTATTTTTTTCTGTATCAAATGCTGGATCACTTGGCGAAAAAATAGCATTTACAAAAGATTGGGTGGTTGTGTTGGCTAACAGGGATAAAAAAGCTGTTCTTTCAAGTAATTTTTTAAAAGTGAAGATTGGCAAAGTTTTATTCTTAAAATTTCCAGCTCAAAATTCCATTTTAACAATGATTGACCAACTATCCGCGGTATTAGCACCATTGATAGCAGGATTTATCTTATCTTATACTAGTTACCGAACTGGGTGTATTATATTTGTTGGTTGGAATGCATTCGATTGGCTACTTGAAGCAATTTTATTACGATCTGTATATAGGGCTGTACCAGAGTTGGCTACACGGATTCGAACAACAAATAGTAAATGCCGAAGCAGATTTTTTATGTTTTTTTAAATAGCAACCTATGAGACATTTGTACAACCCTCAACAACTCCTTGTCAAATGATCAAAGTTTATTTGAGGCAAAAAGTTTTTCCTGTTGCTGTTGCAATGGCACTTTTATATTTGACTGTCTTGGCTTTTGATGGAGTAAGTAATGGGAATTGATTAAAGTTCCAAACATGCATCTACAGACCCCCCCCCCAAATTACCAAAGGGCGTATCAAGAAAATTTTAATCAGTATATTCGAAAACCTAGGATATATGGCAGTTTTAGAATTTTCTAAGAACTTTAGAAGATTGTTCTGTCTTAAGCAGGCCAAATGTCGATTTTCACCTTTTAAGCTATCCCGGGATATCCCACTCTGCCCTCTTATTTTTCATTCATTCATTTAACCTTAATTGGGTCAATCTTCCTCCAACTGCAACTGTATAGTACATTTAGATCTCTGTAAGTTATGGAAAGACGGAAGGCTTGACGGAAAGTGTCTTAGGTGCTTTCCAAAGTACTGGTTCTGCCATGGGCTTTATAGGAGCTGTTTCTTATACTGTTATCGAAAGAAAATTTGGTGTGCGTAAAGTTGGATTTATTGGGCTGTTGGTAGGTTTAGAGTGCCTAAATGGTCATGTGCATGTGACTCCGTCCTGCATCTTTTCTAGGGGTTACAAAGATCGAAAGGATCCTAGGCGAGAGAACAATTTACTGGGCAGTACTCCTTTGTAAAAAGCAGGCCATATGGGCTCGGTCCACCAAGAGGCATATTCCATGTCTCCTGGCTCGATTTTGATCCATGGGAGATCAAAACGATCATATTTTTCTCTCGTTACCCGATTTTGACACATTAGGGATCTAAAAGTTCTAAAAGATCTAAAAAATATTCGC
>OZJO01016665.1:0-22342 GCA_900406225.1 Acrobeloides nanus | reverse complement strand
TTTTCACTAAGTTTTTGCTCTTTGATAAGTTCGACAGAAAGCCAGAATAATATATTTCTTCGTTGTCTAGCTTTCTGTCGAACTTATCAAAGAGCAAAAACTTAGTGAAAAGAAAAGCGAAAAACTTTTTTGTCACAAATTGTGACAAATGTCACAAAAAGTGACAAGTTTGTTACTTTTTGGACAGCTCTACTAGGGACGAAAGTCTCTCTCAGCCTCGAGAAAGACCCGGGGGAAAGCTGTCCTACCACGCCTCTTGAGTAAGATAATGGCAGCGACCGGAAGTGAGTAAAAAGGTTGTTTGAAAGTGTTATAAAACGGTAGTTTTTGGTCACTACAGCTAGATGATCGGACGGGAAGGGGGTCGGCTTTTGATGATGGAGTAATCGGCCATGGTTGGCCCAGGATCGGATCTGTGGATAGGGGACTGGCCCTGGGGCTCGAGCTCTGATGAGGAGGAAATCGGCCTCTGGCATGGAAGATAGGCTCGGAAATTTATTTTGGGGTGCAGGGTCGACCCTTCTCGAATCAACTGTACCCGAGTGGTTCTCGGTTTTTTCCAAAATTTTTAAATAAAAAAGCAGTATGATTTTATTATTTTAGATAATTATATCATAGTAGATGAATGGACTCTCGGTATTTGGCGTCCGCGCATAAGAGATTCATACATAAGAGAAGTCTGTGCGAATCCCGAAATTGTACAATTGCCGTCGACACCGAAAGAAATTAGACTTTCATATTTGATATTTAAAGGAAATGAAGAAGTATTGAATTTCACATGTAATGGCAAGTTAAACGGAGCTAACCGATTGACTATCGAATTTTATACTTCAGAGACAAATTATGAAAATTTTATCCGGCAATGGTTTGAGGTATGCAAATATTTACTATTTATAAAAAAATTTGTAGCTATATCGTACGCATCAAAACCCCATTTCTTTAGTTGGAAAGTTCGAAAGTAGACCTGATAATAAATACGGTAAAAATAGATACAATAAATGCGTTAAATATGTCGATATTGCTTTTGATGCTGTGAAAACATTTTTAAACAACACTCAACTTCGTGTAAAATATAGCCTTGAAACAAAAAAATTGTATAGCTATTCCTATGGCTTTATTAATCATTATGTTAAGCGTAGTTGTGTGCTACATGAAACGGATTCTTATGCTTTGGTGATTGAAATGGCATATAGAGAGGTAACCAATATCAGCCGTATAAATGCATCAGATTTGAATCAACCACCATGTGATCAATTGGAAATCATTTCATTATGTGTAAAATCATTGTGATTTTAATCTATTTTTTGAGTTATAAATTTTTTTATTAAATATTTAAGAGGCAATGTCTGGAAAAGTCGCACAGGGGGTGAGCGTACGCCAAAAAGCGTTGCCACAAATTTGAAGCCTAGGTTATTTTCATGTACCTAGTGAGTATTAACAAAAACATATAGTTAGGTTCCGAGCCTTTAAACTTGCGGAGAAATCGAGGTATCATTTTCGATTTTTGACCCCCTCAAAATATCACATTTTGAGCTCTAGCTCGAAATTTTCTCACTGCCGGAGCTTCAAGTCGCACAAAAGTATTGCAACACTTTTCATCGCCATTGTAAACAACGCTTAAAGTAGATTGTCTTTCGAATGTATAGATCGGCTAATACACATTTGACCTTTCTCAAAATTACACATTTGACCTCAGGTCAACGTAAAATGGCAATCGACACGAATGAGGTCAAATGTGTAATTTTTTAGAGGTCAAACGTGTAAAAGGTCAAATGTGTATTAGCCTATAGATCTAATTATGCCCTTATTCTATTTGCAAGATCTTGATTTTCTTACATTCTATACCTGTAGTTTGTAATGCTAGACCATAGATGTTAAGACCGAGTTCGAGCGAACACTGCAAAGATGAGGCAGCCTGATGGCTAGAGGTGCCGGGAACGGTGCTGACGGTGCCAGGCTCGACTCAGGGCGAAGTTACAAAGATTTTCTCGAATTGCTGGAGCTATGACGGTCAGCTATGAATTTGGGTCACTGGAATAGTCTCAAGTATCTATTATAATATAGAATGCTTAAGTACATTAAAAGTTGAAAAGATTAAATTTTTGACCAAAAACTTTGAATAATAAAAGTATAATGCTTCAAAGTTTACTGAAAGCTATCGAGTCGCCATTTTTTTCAAAAAACAACCTGTACATACTATATATAAGATATAGCTGTGTTCAACTTGTGGTTTATGCACTTCCTTGTAAATTGCCTAGTGGTATTTTTTAATGATCTTTTCTGACTCTCTTTAGGGGAGATGAAGGCAGAGAGGCTGAGAGACGAATGCATAACGCATGAGAATATAAGGCGGCATAAGTCCAGCAACTCCGCCCGGCGGCGGCACACTCTCGAGTCGTCGAATATATTTTTAAGAATGTGATGTCATTTTAATAAATAGGTCATTTTTAGCATCTCGGTTTCGAGTTTCGAGTCTCGGTACCAATATCGTGCTGAAATGATTTGAAATTTTTCGATTTTTTGTGTTGGCAATCATCTTTGCGGATATAGGTCATTTTAGTACAAATTTATTCAATTTTTTGGTATATACACATCGTGTAATCACTTGCCAATTTGTAGTAGTTTTTTAACTTCGAACTAGCACAGATATGGATAGATCATGCGCAGAGGGCCACTGAAAATTACTTAAAGAACCAATCCAAGCGGAAAAAAGTTGATATTTTGTAGAAATTCTTAAAATTCATGAAAAATAGAGCATAGTAGAGATGCCGGTTAACGCTTAATTAGCTTAAAAGGTCATCTCGTTCAAAGATCACTTCTCGACCAGAAAAGTGTCTTTGAAAGTCACAACATACGCCAATGTTGTGAAGATCCGAGGAAGCTGATAACCCTAAGAAGACTCTCAACGTTGGATCATACCCGATCCTGCCAATGAAGCTTATACAGAATAATCTGTATGCTTAACCGAGCGAAGTGCATGTAAACCCACATAGCACTGAGCGAGGAGAAGCTGAATAAGAAGCAGAGACATTCCTTGATGTCTTGTCTCACAATTCTTATGTTACAACTTCACTGGAGTCTGATAGGCTTTTCGTGTATTGACGTGCTAAACCTGATCTCTAATAAACTGTAGTCCAAGTTACCCCTCCCTGCTTAACCATAATTGCGCCGTTAGCAATAGCCAGGGAAGCGATCGCGACGAGTGCGGGAATAGGCAGGGGACATCTTTAATGGTAGCAGCCTCAGAGTAAGTTTGGCAACAAAAGTAAGTAAAAAGCTTATCACTTTGGTCATTTTTATTTTTATCATTTTTAAATATTTATTATTTATTTTATAGAACTTATTTTTATAGTTTATTTAAATTTTATTTAATTTTATTTTTTCAAAATGTCCCAAACAAAGGTTTTCAACAAAATAGCGCTTGAAAATCTTGAACCCAAGAATGCAGCCACACCTCAATTTTTGAAAGAATTCATGCAAAAAGTGGCTATTCTTGAAGAAAATATTGCTCGCGACCAGCGTGCAATTATCAACAATGTCACAAAATTGGAACACACGATTGAAGAATTCCAGAAAACCCTGGGAATAATAAGCGAAAACTACGAAAAATTCAAGACGATTAACCAAAAACTTTGTGAGATGGAAACCACCATTTCCAAGTTTGAATTTACCGCCAATGCAAATGTCAAAATGCCAAGTGAGCGCGCGCATTCCATTCAAACGGCGTTGAGTCAACAAATAAACCCCGTTTCTCTTTTGGATGAAGAAAGAAGAAGACGCAGTTCTATAGAAGAAGATGGCCTAAATTTTGAATTTCAACAACCCGTTGAAATACAAAATTCGATTCCTAAAAATTCTGCTTTTCAACAACCCGTTGAAAATCAAAATTTTTCTACAATTCAAAAAAATGCAAACCCGCAATTTTTGAAAGAAACCACATCAACTTCAACAACAACTACTTCAGAAAATCCAAACCCGGAATTTTTGAATAGTTTTCCAACAATTGGTTCTCCTCGACCCGAGTTGAATCAGAAAGCAACACCTCCAAGCAGAAAAATTCGAAGAAACTCCAGCAAGAGCAGACACCCCTACTCAAAAGAAATGGATAATGAAGAAAAGTCATCAACGGAAGAAACCGATTTGGATTCCGAAACCCCGGAAACACCGGAAGTCCTTCAACAAAAATCATTCATGTACACCCTGCATTCAACAAGATTTGTACCGGAAGAAGAAAAATTTACCGGTGATGGAAGCGAAACTGTGGAAGATTTTTTCCGACGCTACATGGATATGATGGACGCCCAATTTGGCACTGAACAACCCGTTCCAGACGCTACATTGAAAAGAAAACTTAAGGCTTACCTTGGTGGTTCTGCCCGTGAGAAATTCGACAAATTTACGACCGAAGAAACTGAAACCATGGACACCATAAAAGAAGCATACAAACGGATTTACTCGAATGAACTCGTTCGAGCCAAAGCGAAATCAGCTCTCAAAAACTTCTATCATAAGAAAGATGAAGCAATCGACACTTTCGCTGAAAAACTAAGAAAACACGTGAAGCAAGCAAATGCTGGTAAAAGCGATGACTTCATTCAAGAAATGCTCAAAGAAGAATTCATCAAAAGAATGGATCAAAACCTCTCATTCGAAGTCCAGAAAACTAGGAAGAGCACTTTTGATGAAATGGTCGATGAAGCTCGTCATCTACAACCAATCATGATGAAAAGTTCAGATTCAACCCGAATTTCGAACAACGTTCCGACACAAATAATCGCCAACCTGTCAATTCAAGAAGAAAAAGACCGTTGCAACAAATGTGGAAAATTTGGACACCATGCCAAAAATTGCTGGAAAGATCGATATGCCCCAAGCTATACCAGCTACGTTCCCTATGGAAACAACGATCGCAGGGATAGTTCCAGAAATTCCAGGTACGACAAAAACTACAATTCCAACAATTCCGATTATCGAAACAGAAGTCAGTCCCCGTATGAAAAACGCTACAGGACCCCATCAAGAAATCGCTATAATGATCAACCTGAACGAAATAGCCGTTACGAAAACTACAAACGAAATAACAGTGAAAATGACAGAAATAGTCGAGAATCCAGTCGAAACGATCAAGGAAAATACAATGGCAACCGCAACAACAGCTACAACAGAAACGATTCCAGAAACAGAAGCGATTCGAGAAACCGAAACAACCAGTTTCGATCGAACGAAAGAAGAAGTCAATCTCGTGACCATCGAGATTACAGAAATCGAAGTCAAGAAAGAAGCAATGAATCCTACAACCGTGATCGAAACTCCGATTACGACCGAAATCGAAAATACGACCGTAATCCGACTCCCCATAGAGATCGACCTGACTCTCGGGATAAGAGAAGCCGTGAAAACAGCCAAAATCGTGAAGATAGAAGAAGATCAGAAGACAAAGATGGATCAAAGAAGATTTACACTATACATGGCACAAACCAGTGTCATTGTGTGGAAGAAGTGAAGAAGATTCTGATTTTGGTCCAAACTGAACGAAGAGAAGCAGAGAAGACCGCGAAGATAATCCAAGAAAACGTCTCCAAAGTCATGGCCTTACACCGAATCAGCAAATCTGTTGTGAAATTCGAAGGCAATTCAGAAGCCGAAAACGAAGTGAAAGTAAGAGTGGGAATGCTTCGATTCAGGAGGCAATCAACTGAAGAAAATGATTTTGGGAACCTCCAGAATCAAACTACAATTCAAACTGATGAATGGGAAATTCAAGATGAAGTTCGACAACTTGGTTCCAGTCGTAACTTTAAATTTAACCCTCACTCCCATCTCCCTAATTTCCCCCTCTATCCCTTAAATTTAAATCCAGATACTGCTCAAAAATTTAGCTCCAAAGAACATGATCCAGTTAAAGCCAAAGAATATGTTCCAACTCAAGTCCAATATTCTTCTAAGCCTTATTCAATACCGGATTCGCGGGACAGAGACGATTATACTCTGTTAGAACGAGTCACTGGTTGTGACAAGTTCGATACCGCTATCTCCAATATTCACCTTGACAGAAGAATGAGACTTGGAGATGAAGGATTCGTGAAGGCAGAGGCACATGGAAGTGCAATAGGTAAGAATTTGAGTAACCCCTCAAGAAATGTTTGTGGACAGTTCGATAAGAGGCCACCAGTCGGTCCCTCTTCCACAAATTTTTCGGGTGGAATGACCCTTTCCCCCACAAAAAAGTGCATAGCCGAAGTTAAATCCGACTTAAAAGGCCTAGGTTATGCACTGGGTTTAAACTATCCCCATACTCCTCCCTTTTTGCATGTGCATGCTCTAGATTTTAAAGATGGAGCGGAAGCACAAGACCTGCATAAAGGTCATGAAAAAATGTCAGTGATACGACCAGTACTTGACAGAGTTGCTCAGGAAGGTTGTCCCCACCGGAATGAGAACTCCGTGACGCAAAGCTCGGAAAGGCTCGTCACCAAACCGGGTGAAAGAGTTCCGTGCGTTACGACAACGGATATAGATACAGAAACTTCAGTTCAAACTCGTACTGAAGCGTTTTGTACTATTGACGTTAGTTATGGGAATATGTTCCAAAGAAGACAAGAGGATGACGTCAAGAAGAACGAAATCGAGGACGACATCAAAATTTTTGACACAAACCCGTGTCTATCCACTTTGACTCAAAAATTTGATACAAACCCGTATCAATCCATTTATCAAGAAGATGATGATCAACTCCTCTTCAAAGAAAAAGAAGATGATCAACTCAACCTCTTCAAACTTCCACGTATTTGTCCGAAAGCAAGAAGAATGCAATTGAAGCACCAGAAGAAGGAATGGAAGAAGCATGGATATATCACCATGAAGAACAAAACAGAAGGCACAATGGTAAACTCAAGCAACAGGATAATGACAATGGGCAATGCAATAATATTTTCACTAAAATGGCTTATTCTCATTCTACTACTATTTGAACTTGCCAACCTGGCACTCAAATCAGTCCACTCAGTGGATGCTGAAGAGATGCGTGAAACAGTCATCAACGACAACGTCATGTTATGCCCTAAAACAGCGACTCAGAAAATCTGGAGACTAGACAAGAAGTTTCCTTGCAAGAAACCTAAGCTTTCAAGACACACACGTCTTAAAGAAGCTATATTCAACATCCATGCTCCAAATATCAAGAAATACGAAGGTAAAGGAACACTTTGCCGTATCATGGAGAAGAGCATCGACATCATGAATGACATTGGAAACAACGACATCATGACTGAACCAGTCACAACATCCATCGAAGTCACTGCTTACCAATGCCGACAAATGCAAAAAGGAATTTGCTCAATCGAAAACAAGAAATACAACATGATCAACATGAATGGCATTTTAATGTCTAACAACCAGTTAGACCTATCAACACCAGGATACTTTTCCCATGGATTCAAGATAAGAAAGACCATCAATTGCTACACTTTTTCAGTGCCAATCATGGCAGAACATGGAAAAGAAACCATCACGACACCAGCCGGAGATACATCCAACTGCAAGATTGAAGACGAAAAATGCAATTTGAATAGTGGAGAATTTCTCTATTGGGAAACACCAAAAGAATACAAATGCAAGTATATACCAGTACTAAAGGTTCATGGAACAATGGCAGAAGACAGTTTTCTATCAGACGACGAAAACATTGCACTCTCATGGAAAACAGGCAGCCATCGACATGTTACAGACACTACATGCAACAAACAATTTGTCACTACCGATCAAGACTACCTAATTCCTGATGATGAATTTTACAAGAATTGGCCCTTAGTGGAATCCGAAAGTCGATTAATCTTGGAACACATACAACGACATGAAATGCCTGATCATCAAGAAAATCCAATATCCAAACGATCGACTGACAAAATGAGAAGAAAAGTTTGGAAATCAGTTCAAACCCTGGATTCATACTTTCCTCTACGCACAGTCAATCGAATAATACGCCGACGTGACGCAGAAATCCGAACCGGAATCATCACCTCTCAACAATTGGCAAGCGAACTTTTGGCAGTTGAAAAAGGAATCATTAAATCAAGCATGATCAGCTATCAACACCAATTTGAAGAAACATGTCGAAAACATCGACAATCATGGGAAATGATTCGAAACTTGGCTATGGCAAACAGACAAACAGGTGCTACTCTAATGGCAAGACACTTGTCGAAACGAGTAACGATCCAAGCTGAAGCAAGCGACTTGTACATGCTTGAAATTTGGCCATGCATACTCGTAGCCGAAGCAAATGCAGAAATCGCTAAATTGGGATGCAAAGATGAACAATGCAATGAATTTACCCCAGTTTATGTCAAACTAGGCAACTATACTGTGCTAACTTATGTAGACCGAATTGCTATGATTGGTCATGAAACAAGCCGAAAAATTGATGCGAAATTTTATCGACCAGAAAAGTTTCACTTTTATGGTAATGTAGTTGAATTTGATCAACTCAATGGCACTATCAAATCGACTTCATATGAAGAGTTCTACAAAGATGTACCTCATCTTGCACCAGACTTCAGAAATACATTTGAAGATACTGTAGAACATGACATGACAATTTTTCGAAACATCATCACGTTCGAAACGCAAGATATTTTTCCGTCCAATCAACTCGAATCCATCATGCATCACTATCACGTTGAAAAAACAATCAAGGATCACGTTAGCGAACAATTCAGACAAGCCACGTTGAAAGCTAGAGAAGAAAAGGAACATGAAGACAAGAAACTTCTTGAAGTACCTTGGTTCGCTAAACTTAACACTTGGGAAATCGTCATATCAATCCTTGTCACATTGTGCACCATCGCTCACGTTGTATTAATCTACATTAAGGTCACAGATTGGAGAATGGAAAGCATTGCAAGACGAACAACAAGGCAATACCAAATTGACAGACCCGTCAGAATTGAAGATGGATGCAACAGAACCCCTGTTAATCCCCAAATAAGCCAAAAATTCAACATCATCATGGAAAGTAGAAATTCACCTTCGTCACCTCCACCTTTTCCTACACCTGAATACGTTGAAAAACTGAATAAGAATTCATCAATATCAAGAATCAACATGATTCGAACCATGTCAAGAACGAAATCTGCAAGCAAGAAGAAAGATAGGCCAAACCGCAAATCATCACGCTCGTCAAGAAAAAGAACTTGCTGGAGATGCAGAAACAAGATCAATGTAATCGGATCTGGACCTCAATCTTTAGTCAAAGGATCTATAGAAGGAATCGACATGATCCTCCTTGTTGACTCAGGTGCAAACGGAACCGTAGGACACAAGAGTCTAGCTCAACTTCTGGAAGTAGACGTTATTCCTTGTGAAAAAACAATGATAGCCGCAACCGGAGATCTCATCAGAATCATTGGATATGCAAAAATCCTACTAACTCTATGTGGAATTACCAAAGAAGTTACAATGGAATTTTGTGACAACGATAGCATTATAGAAGACGGAGATCTTGAATGTATCATTGGAACCAATGCTCTGAAAGAATTCAAGAGAATAACCCTTGACTATGAAGAAATGCTTCTGATCATAGATGGAAATGAAACTCCTATGGGAAGCGCACATGGATACAATGGGAAACCAGCTGATGTAAGAATATGCAAAATGGCAGTAATACCGCCAAAAGCTGGATTTTTCGTTGATTGTGAACTAAATGGAACTTCCGAAACTTACATTCGAAATCAAGGCAAGCCCTACATTATTGAAGAAACTGATTTCAAAGCATCCGAACGTGGACTACGACTTACTGAAGGTATAGTAAACTACGGAAGATCAAAAATCTGGATTAACAATGAAACAGAAGATGAACTTGTCATATACAAAGATACGAAACTTGGAACAGCATACCCACTTAAAGTAAAAGATGGTGAACTATATGATCCGTCAAATTCAATTATGAAAATTAAGAAAAAGAAAAACTACGACTTCAAAGAAGAAGATGATTACTTCGAATACTTGGCCAGTAATGACGACCCATCATTGTGACTACCTGATGTTAAAATCGACCCAAAATACAAGGTCGACCTGACCAAATGTGATGTACAAGACTCTGTACTTAAAGAACTCGAATCTTTACTCAGTGAGTATCAAGACGTATTTTCCAAAAGTCAATATGATCTTGGAGAAGCAAGATGCGAACCCGCTGAAATCAAAACGAAAACTGAAGATCCAATCTGTAGTAAACCCTACAGATGTCCACCAAAATACCGAGAAGAACTAAAGAAACACATTGAAGCTCTACTCAAACATGGTATAATTGAAGAAAGCGACACACCATGGGTATCTAACTTGGTACCAGTAGTGAAGAAAAATGGTGAACTTCGTGTTTGCATCGATTTTCGAAAATTGAACTCAGTTACAATCCCTTCAAGATATCCACTACCACGTCTAGAAGTAGTCATTGAGAAACTCTCGGGATGTCACTATTTCTCCTCCTTAGACATGGCACAAGGATTTTTCCAAATTCCGATAACTGAAGACGCTAAAGAAAAATGTGGACTTATAACTGAAGACAAAGTTTACAGAATGAATGTACTACCATTCGGGCTAGTCAACTCATCATGCATCTTTAGCAGAGTTATGAATAAAGTCTTAGAAGGAATAAAAGGATCGATGTCATATGTTGATGATGTTATATGTTTTTCGAAATCTGAAGATCCAAGAGAACACCTCAAAATCCTCAGAAAAGTTTTTGAAAGACTTCGACAATTCAACATAAAAGCAAAACCGCAGAAATGTGAATTTTTACGCAAGAGTGTGACATTCCTTGGACATCGAGTCAATAAAGAAGGATACACAATGGCCGAATCAAACCTGAAAGCCATCAAAGTATTTCCTCAACCCAAGGATCAAAAGCAGTTGAAGAGATTTCTAGGCATGTGCAACTTTTACAGGAAGTTTGTAGAATGCTTTTCTATAATTAGCAGCCCTCTCAATTGGTTATTAAAGAAGGACATACCCTATATTTGGACAGAAGTTCAAGAAAATGCATTTCAGAACCTCAAAGACAGACTCGTCTCTGAACCAATATTAGCTTATCCTGACTACAGTCAAGATTTCCATGTCACAACAGACGCCTCCAAACTCGGAATGGGCGCAGTTCTGACACAAATCATCAATGGTCAAACCAAGACAATTGGTTACTTCAGCAAACCATTTTCGGATTCAGAAAGAAATTGGGCAGCTGTGAAACAAGAAGCTGTTGCAATAGTCGAAGCTCTCAAATTCTTCAAACCGATCATCTATGGAGCGAAAATTCATGTTCATAGTGATCATAGGCCACTTGTATGGTTAATGAAGAAAGAAAATCTAAATTCCACACTTACACGATATGCAGTTGACCTAATGCAATTTGACGTCGACATAGAATACCTACCAGGAGCACAGAATCATATTGCCGACGCCTTATCAAGAATAGGAGAACAATTTACTTTGGAAGAAATAAAGAAAATCGCAGATTTAACTGATGACTTTGAATTTCCAAAAGTCTTAGCTATGTTCAACCTGACATACCCAAGACCAAATAGATCACGAGGAAGACCTAGAAAAAGACCCATTCAGCCAAATGATATGCAACTTGCACCAATGAAGGTTACCTTTGAAGATGAAACGAAAATGGAAAACCCCATTGAAGATCTAAAAGGGCAAAGGCCCACGGCCTTTGAAGACATTGAAGATGAAGAAGAAGAAACTTTCTCATCAGAAGTTCACCTCTTGGACAGAATTGCAACAGAACAACGGAAAGATTTAATTCTCAAGGAAACAATCAATCTTCTTGAAGAAGGAATCAACTCACAAGAATGGAACGACCACAATGACGTACACTACTATGCCCAACGTACGAAATTGAATGAAGATGGAACTCTCGTTACTGAATCAGATGAACGTGCAATTGTGCCGGATAAATTGAAACGCCCAATCTTCATGGCAGTTCATGACAACTTATACGGAGCTGGACACTTCAGCATAAGAAAAACCTACTTTAAAGCAAGAAGATTTTTTTGGAGAAACATGTATAGAGACATCAAAAACTGGTGTAGATCCTGCATCAGATGTCAAGAAAGAAACTCTCCTCGCCCAACATACCAAATGCCGCTACGACCTGTAGTTACGAGCAGTGTATGGGAAATAATAGGAATTGACTTATGTGGACCGTATCCAAGAACACCAGATGGAAATATTCATATAGTCAACTTTATCGACCTATTCACAAAATATGTTATTTCTGTACCTTTGAAAGACGCTACAGCACTATCTGCAGCTCAAGCCTTTGTCGACAACGTCGTACTACACCATGGAGTACCTGTACAGATTGTCACTGATGGAGCAACGACTTTCAAAGGAATTGTCAAAGAAATCTACAACATTCTTGGAATTTTCCATCGAAAGTCTACACCAGGACATAGCAATGGAAATGGATGTGTTGAAAGAAGTATACGAACTTTCAACGATATTCTTTCAAAAATTGTAGAAGATAGAAGTAATCCAAGATGGGACGTAGCATTGAAATACACCGCCTTCATGTACAATACCTCTTGTCATGACACTCACAAGGATACACCCTACTTCCTTACTCATGGAAGAGATGCAAATCTCCCAATCGAAGCTATACTTCTTGGGGAAACAAAAGAAGTTTACCTAGAAGAAGATGAAGAAACTCAAGTCTCAAAATTCAAAACTGAATTTCTGAACACAATTCGTGAAGCATGGCAAATTGCTGATGAGAATACGAAGAAATCACAAGAGAAAAGAGTTGAAAGACATAGCAAGAAAGTCAAACCGATCAATTTGTCAATTGGACAACTGGTTATGTTTAAAAGACTCAAATTTGACATTGGAATAAGCACCAAACTTCAATCCCGATGGAACGGTGTTTATCGAGTCATAGATTTGGATGAACTTCATGCAACAATAATCTCACTCGAAGCTCCAACAAGCAAGCCTCGTGTGGTTCACAAAAATCAAATCAAACCATATTTTGGACTAAACGGACCACCAGTTACTAGATCAAAAATTCCAGCAGCTCAAGAAAAAGTTCTTAAAGAAGTTGAAGCTCATGAAGTTACCTTACCTGGTTATAACTATAAAGAACCTGAAAATAAATTGAATGTTCAGCAGGAACAAACAAAAGAAGATTCAAATGAAGACAAACCTTCAACCTATCAAGCATTAAAGAAATATAACCTTCGTCCAAGAACTAAGAGACCTTCGTTCAATGAAGAAGATGAAGAAGATTGAAAATCCTACAGCAACTATTGGAATCATGAAAAACATCATGATAATTAAATATCCTGTGCATAACCGCACTTTTGACGCGAAAAATTTTAAAAAACGATGATTTCAAACAATCATGTCAACATTGTACCATTTTCCGAAGCCAAAACAGGTGTTGGAACGATAAAATTTGAAGTATTGTGTACCTGATAATTAGATAGGAATCATGAACGTCTCGGATTTTGAAGAATTTGTGAAATCAAATTTTTAAAAAGAGCTGGAAATCTTACAAAATTGACAAGACAAACCCTTCTTGCAGTTTTTCATCATATTTACCATGTCTACATTGGTTAATAACTATTGATCAATGAAGGCTATTGACCTCCGGTCTTGAATTTTGGAATATAGAAGGAATTTAGAAACTTTCTGTTGAGGCAGTTTTCGTACAAATACAGGGATAATTCTCTTCAAATACATCAAAAATGTCCAAAATACGTCAAAAAACACCCAAAATACATCAAAACACCTAATGAAGGTACCATTTTCCGAGACTAAAACAATGATTTCAACGATAAAATTTCAAACATGAAGAACCTGGTAATCATTTACAAACCCTGAACCTCTCGGATTTTGAAAATTTAACGAATTTGAATTTTTATAAAGTACTGAATATTGTGCAAAACCACAAATTTCAACTTTTCAACCAATTATGTTAAATACTTTGTACCATTTTCTGAGACCATAAAAGGGGCTAAAACGATAAAATTTGAAGTAAGAAGGACCTAATAACCAATTAGAGAACGTGAACGGCTCGGATTTTGAAAATTTGGTCAAATCAAATTTTTATGAATGTCAGAAGTCTAGCAAGATAAACTAAGGCAAAACCGTCTTGTATACAAGTTTTTTTTTTTCATCATATTTACGCGGATTGCGTGACAACTTGTTGATTATGGACGCGAATATTTTCCTGTTTATATTATGCAACTCATCGACATAATAATCATCAACTTTTTAGAAGATGTCACAACGCAACGGAAACTACCAGTATCCAAAGAAGGAACAGAATTGTGAAGAAGAAAGGAGAAGATCACCTCAACGACTAAATTATCCTATTCCGAATCCAAATAGAAGAGAAAACATTGTAAGAACATACACCAACTCAAGCAGAAGAAATATTGAACGAAGTAATAACTCAAGTTACGTTCCCAGAACAGATTATGGTTATGAGTCAAGAAGATCACCACCAAGACAAACCGTCATAGGACATAGGAATCGATCACCTCCAAGCCGTGAACGACAGCAAAGACGCTACTATGATTGGGCACTGCAAGAACGCGATGAATCAAGAATACGATATGTTAGAGAATCCTCACCATCAAGGCATTATCGACATGGTTATTCACCAGACGGAAGATCACCTCCAAGATTTCAAGATCGAAATCCATCTGATCCATATGAACCAATAGAACGACAAAGCAACCGATACGACCCGTATCGAGAGTACGCTGAAACAGGACGTTATGAAAATTCCGAACCATCATATCGTCAACTAAATCATACTAAAGAGTACATGTCGCCTACTAGACGAAGCACAAGTCGACCAAAACGTCGTATTGAAGTTCAAGATGATCGTGATTTCAAGAAACGCGACGAAAGACCAAGCCCACAGAAACCTACATCAAGTCGACAACCAATATCACACCCTGAACGCCGAGCATTAAATTATCTAAAGAAACCAACAGCTATCAAAAACGAACCAAAACCTGCAAAAGTTTCTACACCTAAAGAGAAGAAGACATTGGAAAAGAAGAAACTCCCTTGGAAAGAAGCGAATAACGAAAATTCAAATGTCTATTTTCCAACAACTCATCAAAGTGGATACCTTTACAAATTGGATGATGACAACAGAATCCCACCAATGGGACACCGAACAAGATACAACCCGTCAAAGAAAATCCAAGAATCTGAATACATCTTAGTGGAAGCATTCAGTGAGCAAGTAACAGCTTTGTTACGAGATCCAACAAAAGCAAATGATACGACACCCATTATTGCCGTGGTTCGAACAGAAAATCAGCATAGAATTGGAACAAATTTTACAACAAAAGAAGCAAGTTGGAAGGACACTAAACCCAGTGAACAACGAGCTATATATGAATCAAATAGACCAAGCAAGATCTTAACTACTTTTCAAAATTGGACAAGATTATCAAACCCGCTAGCCTGCATTAACACAGAAAATTATACAAGACCTGTGTATCTCCAGCATGATGAACTTGCTTTAGTAATAAGAAGCACAGTGACAACAGAAGACACGAGAAAACGTTATGAAGTTGAAATAGTGTCTGAAACTTACCCAAATGGCATTGTAATACCAATGTCAAAACTAAGTTATGAATTCAGCGAAGAACTCTACCCAAATTCCTTAGTCAAATTGGTAATGACAACACCTTCGCTAGGAAACTACTATGGTGAAACTTATGAAGGATTGAAAATTTTCATCATCCCAGAAGTCTATGGAAGACACATTCCACCATCCCTTCTTAGTTCGATCATTCAGATTACCGAAGATACTGATGGAGAAAAAGCAGTTCATGTGCTAAATACCCTTGAACCAGTGGACAATGAAACAATTCAAGGGCTTTCAAGATCCTTGGAAACCCACTTACCTATAGAAGGCCGAAAAGCTCACTTATTATTGATGATCCTGTACCTGTGTGAAGAAAACACAAGACAAGAACTCCAAAGAGACAAGAAATGGAAATTCTTATTGAGAACCACATTATACATGATCAGAAATGGCGATACACCGTCGATTACCATGCACTATTTGAACAAGAATTGGATAAGGTCAAGAGATGACATCTACAGGAACATGGTCAAAGTTGTGAACTCAATACCCCTAGACATCTATGGAGAAGCAAATGATGAATCAGTGAAACTCATGAGAGAAATTTTCATCAACAAACCGACAAACACTTGGTTGGTTGTACACAAAGAACAAATTGCCGGAATAGTCGCTTTGATTACTTACATTGCGAAACAAAGCCATGGAAACATTGTAATCATTAGTAACGAAGGAGATCCTGCACGAGATGTGTTTGATGAACTCGTTAAAACTATGAACCTTCGAACTGAAGAAGAGATCCAAGAAACTATCTACTTTGATCTAAGAGAACAACTAGGCACTGATGAAGAGGAACTGGAAATGCTTCAATTAGAAAAGAAAATTGTCATTCTGAGCCAAAGCAACGCAAAACGAATGATAAAACAGAATCAATATCATTTCCTTATCATTTTGCAAGCTGAGCAAATGTTGAAAAGCGATATCATCATGTTGCAATTCATGTTTCAACCCGAACATGGAGTCTACTTGATTGAAGATGTGGATACAATTGAAAATCTAAAGAAATCAACTGTGAAACAACGTGGACACATGAGTGACAACGCAGCAGTTGAAGCCGAAATAGCAATGAAACTCAATTCAACTCTTCGAATTGAATATGTCAAGCGAAATACCGTTAAAGAAATAAGCATAAACATAGAAACGAAGAAAATGGCAACATGGAACAAAGGAATACATGCAACTCAGAAAGGAAATTCAAATTCAAGCCAACCCACGTGGATCCTTGATAAATTGACGCTAGAAGATCAACCAAAAACTCGCTTAGAAGGCATACTGTCATCTCAGAAACAACTGGAAAAAGCAGCCAATAAGCAAGACTCTGATATAACAATGAAAGAAGCATCAAATGAATATGAATTTGATAGAATTGGAGACCCTCCAACTGAAGAAGAACAAGAATTAGCTAAGAGAAGAAAAAGAATTCAAAGTAGCAGAGTACTTCCACCAAACCAAATGGAAATCAATCAAGCACTTGAAGATCTGACAGATTCCGATACTGATGAAGGCCTTATCACAAAGGTACCTGAAGTTCAAACCACTTCAAGCGAACAAAAGAAGCATTCGTCAAGCACTGAAGAACATTTGATACTAGTTGAAGAAATTACGGAGATGGAACCAACCCAAAGGAAGCGCAGATTAACGCCAGTAAGAGCACCTATCCGAAGAAGATCAACTGAATCACTTCAAAACGTGGAAGTTGAACAAACCTGTTCAATGACTAGTTCAACTGCAACTTCAAGAGATCCTGCAGCTGAAACAAAAGCTGGATGTCAAAGAACACCTGAAACAAAAGGTGGACGATCCAACATAACTGAAAATCAAAACGGGAAAAAAGGCCGAATTCCGAAAAAGATCAGAGACGAAATGAAGAAAAAGAAATAAATTTTGAGTGTATCTTAAATTATGCAGAAATGTCAAAAATTTCCTTATAAAAAAAAAATATATATATAAATTTTAACTTTTATTTTAACATCACCTTCCTTTTTAGAAAATATTGCATAATTTTTCATTTTTTTTAAATTCTTAAATTCCTATTTTCCTTAAATATTTTAAAATTTTGTGAAAATTTTGATGTGAAAATTTTTTTTTCTGATTTTATTCATGGAAAAGCGAGACACACACCTTTTTTGGCCTGCTTTCTAGTTTCAAGATTGACCAAGCAGATGATGAAGGAATTTGTAGATTTTGAAAAATCTTATCCTGCGCAAGATTATATGGTTGTTTTTGAAGATTTTTACCTTCTAATAGAAGAAATCTTCAATAAAAACAAAAATCTCTTATCAAAATTTTCCTTAATTATAACTTAAGAAGTTACATTTTTAGGAGTACCGTAACTTCCTCATAAAACCCACAACTATTAAAATTTTATATCAGCTAAGGTCGGACCCCAAATTTATGATGACCCGCATAAATTTGCCTGCTGAAGCAGATAAGGTTTTTAAAGGGTGGGTATCACAAACCCCTTATAAGAGAAAACTTGAAGAACTTGGACGCCAAACTTCTCTGAAGTAAGATCCGTGTACTTCTGAAGGCGAGACGTGAAAACTTCACTGACGCTTACAGAGGCCCAAGAAACACGAGAAGAGTAAAGATTTGTACAAACCAGTACATTTTAAGATCTACAGAAAAAGTACAAACCCGTACTTTGTGTCATAATCATTATCCATGATTTCAAATTTTATAGCTTTAATTTAATTTGTTTTTTTTTTATTATTGAAATTCTGCTCAAACACTTATTTCTTTATACCGATCATGGAATTTTTTTGCCATAATTTTTGCCTTATATTTTAAACATTTTTTTAAAAAACATTTTTAGCGCAATAAACTTGTTAGAGAATTTTTTGAGAAAATTTATTTTACATTTTGTATGTTAGGGAATTATTTGAGGCACATGCAGTGTTATGTATAAAATATTTTGGAACGTTTATTTATGAGAAAATCTTTATCTACTCACTTTGTATAAAATCTATCTCGGAAATGTCTCACTAACTTTTGTATTTTAAAGAATACATCATGAGTTCACAACCCGTGAATCTCACTTTTACAAGACAAAGGAGTAGAGATGTTGCTTTTATAGCATGCTAACTGAGACTTCTTAAATCTCCTGAAACCATTAGAACCAAGCGGGGACGCTTGATGTCAAAAGGGCAAAGGAGTAGAGATGCCGGTTAACGCTTAATTAGCTTAAAAGGTCATCTCGTTCAAAGATCACTTCTCGACCAGAAAAGTGTCTTTGAAAGTCACAACATACGCCAATGTTGTGAAGATCCGAGGAAGCTGATAACCCTAAGAAGACTCTCAACGTTGGATCATACCCGATCCTGCCAATGAAGCTTATACAGAATAATCTGTATGCTTAACCGAGCGAAGTGCATGTAAACCCACATAGCACTGAGCGAGGAGAAGCTGAATAAGAAGCAGAGACATTCCTTGATGTCTTGTCTCACAATTCTTATGTTACAACTTCACTGGAGTCTGATAGGCTTTTCGTGTATTGACGTGCTAAACCTGATCTCTAATAAACTGTAGTCCAAGTTACCCCTCCCTGCTTAACCATAATTGCGCCGTTAGCAATAGCCAGGGAAGCGATCGCGACGAGTGCGGGAATAGGCAGGGGACATCTTTAATGCATTTTTTGTTTTTAAGGCATTTCCTGATTCGTTAACTTTATGCCAATCAATACTTTCTCCAAACTAAATGAAAAATATCTCTCGAAAAAATTTTAGACATTCTCATAAAAATGATTGGTACTAAGGATTAGCGAGTCCACTATACGTGAATGTTTTTCAAACAAAACTTTTTTACTTTTTTTGGAAATAACCTTCTAAGGGTAAATTTATGCGGAAAATCGATTGCACACATTTGCAAACCTTGAAAATACTTCCCTGACCCCGATTCAGGGTATTGTATCAAGCCAAATGGTCAAAATTCGAATTTTCTCCATTTTTGCTTCAATACAATATCCTGAATCGGGTCAGGGATCCTTTTCAAAGTTTGATAATGCGTGCAATCGATTTCCCGCATAAAGTTACCCCTAGAGAGGTCATTTCCAAAGAAAAAAGTATAAAAAAATCGCATTAAAGATAAATCAACATAATGATGACGATCCATTTACCTACAGAAGAAGGAGAAAGAAATTTTTCTCGTGAAACTCCAAAGGTTAGTTTTTAATATGGTTATACGATCAGCTCACAAGGGAAACACATCAGCTTTTTAGAAACTTTATCTTTGCTTCATTGGCTTATTGGAAACCGTTTACTCTATCAAACTCACAATTCGGTGCATAAATTCCATCAACTTTAATGTCGAATTTTTTGGGTCCTTTAAATACGCCATTTTCTGCTGTTCTTCTTTAATTGCGGGTGTTGCTTTATTGATCAATTATTGGTTTAGAAAAAGGATATTGGTTAAAGTCTATTTATTAGCAGGAGTAAGGTTTTTAACCTTTTTAATTGACTAAAAGATGACAAAAATACTCTCTGATAATCAAAATCGTGCATTGAAGTAGTTTGCTGATAACTTTGTTTCCTAAGGAATTATGAGATGGATCTTGTGTCATTTAATAGATCATGACCAAAGTTATTAACCATCTTTTTCCGATAATTCGTAGAAACATGTTTGAAACATGAAAAAATCACCCTTGGGGGTTTTTCTATGTGAGGAATCCACTGGAACCTGAACAATGACCGAATAAGTACTGATAAAAATTGTCGAAATCCGTTGATCCTAACATTGTCAAAAATTACTTTGAAGTTTTCAAAGTCGATTTTCTTCACTTTAACAAAATGATAGAAATTTAAATTTTTTATGAAAATATAGCGCTTTAGTCCCTCTAACACATGCAAAAAACCATATATAAAAATTATTTAACAGTGGCGAGATATTTGACTTTAAAGTTGATAGTCAAAAAATGATGGCATGGTGATGGTGTAGTGGTTAACGCGATAGATTAGTAGCCAGAAGGTTGAGGGTTCGATTTCCAGATGCGTCATTTTGTTTTTTCATCATTTTTGACTATCAACTTCAAAGTCAAATATCTCGCCACTTTTATATAATTTTATATACGGTTTTTTGCATGTGTTAGAGGGACTAAAGCTCTGTATTTTCATACAAAAATTAAATTTCTAACATTTTGTTAAGATGAAGAAAATCGACTTTGAAAACTTCAAAATAATTTTTGACAATGTTAGGATCAACGGATTTCGAAAATTTTTATCAGCATTTATTCAGCCATTGTTCAGCTACAATTTAAAAAAGACTGCATAGAAATTCGTTAGAGGGGTGCGAGAATGACTAAAAACATTGATGTTGCATACCAAAATGATCGCTCTGTACCTATAGAAAAAAGCGGGTTAAATAACACCAAAACCATCTTTAAATTCTTCCAAAAACAAACGTTATGACCAGTGTTTGTTTTGTAGTAAAAATGTAGTCCTACACTACACTTTAGGGGCTCTAAAATGTAGTGTAGGACCACATTTCTATTATCAATCAAACGTTGATTATGATAGAATTACTTCGTGCAAGATTTTGTGATGCGGATCATATTTTTGTCTCTTCTTTGTAGCTGCTACGTCTTATAACTTGTGCAATCGAAATATTTGACAAAACGTCGCTCGAATGTTATATCTTTATAGAAAAATCATACTTGCATATCAACTCATACAAGTTTTGGATAGAAAAATCATACTTCTGTATCAACTCATACGAGTTTTGGATAGTATTTGTA
Organism: Acrobeloides nanus; assembly: GCA_900406225.1. NCBI lineage: Eukaryota > Metazoa > Nematoda > Chromadorea > Rhabditida > Cephalobidae > Acrobeloides > Acrobeloides nanus. Next base: position 947 of record OZJO01016665.1, on the reverse strand, counting down.
GCTAGCCTATCGTTGTCCTTTTTGTCAACACAATGTCAATGTCTAAATAGACTAAATTCGGAAAATGAGCGTAAGGGTTGAAAAATATGGGGAATTTGCGTAGGGTATGGTAAGGGGGGGGGGAAATGGCCTAGTGGGAACCCTAAGACTCTCCGAGGGCGACAAAAGTGCCAAATACTCGCATATAACCGTGTTTAACCTTGTTTAACTTACCGGCTTATGAATTATGTAATACTCCTTAATAATAATAGATTTATTGAGGGGTTAACAAGGGAGGAGGAAATACAAACTAAATACATATAAGACATTGTTTTTACTCATACACCATACAGTCACTACCATGAGCTTGGACTTAGCCCAGGTTTTAGATAAGCACTCCGAGTGAGACCTGCTTGGCCATACCTCCTAAGAGGATTGTGGTTATGGCTAAGTGATATAAGATGTTTTGGATAAAATGTTATGAAATAATATTTTAGGGACCTTTCAAGAACCTACAGAACGTATTCAAATCTTGATTGAAAATTTTGCCAATGTTTTGTTTGGAGTTTGTGTGGTAACTTATTTTCCGCTTTTTAGAATAGTTCCTGAGGGATTGCTTGAGATTCTTTTGGTTTATGTATATGTAATATTGATGGATAGATTTAATAAATATTTACGACGTTCAAAGAAGAGATTTACATGGACCTTTGCGATTTGTTTTGCTTTTGGGGTATGTGCAACATAGACGAACTAGGAGTTTTTTTTAGAAATTTAATTTTTGTATGAAAATACATAATTTTTTGTGCACCAAAATGCAGGCTAATAAATCTCCACTATTGGGATCACAGTAGCACAGACCCCGGTCCAAAATTGTTGCTTTTATGACCCACCTCCTTCGCAGTTTGGCGACCTTTTTTTAGATCTTCTAAAAACATCGGTCCCCGGTGCCGGGGACCGATGACCTACCC
>OZJO01016660.1:0-26307 GCA_900406225.1 Acrobeloides nanus | reverse complement strand
TTATTTTTTCAGCATTTCTCGAAGAAATTTATTTATTTTATGCAGAAAACAATCAATAAACAACAAAACAAAAATAAAATAAGTGATTTATTCGAAATGGCCATCTTTGGCATCGACGCAAGCCTTCAACCGCTTCGGGAAGTTATCCACGATCTTGACCAGGGTATCCAGTGTGATTTCGTTCCAGGCCTTCTTCAACGCTCGTTTCAGGGATTCCACGTTCGAGTGAGGTTTCGCGCAGGCTTTTTGACGCGCAGAATATTTTCCTTGCTTCTCGCTGTCTTTTTTCGTCCTCTTCCTGGTCGGTCTTTGTTGTTTCCGGATTCTTCAAATCGTTTAATAGCATCAGATACAGTCATAACGGGAATATCGAGAAAACGTGCAATTTCGCGTACTATTCTTCCTATTTGATGAGCTCGAATTATAGCGGGTCTCAGATCTGCCATTTTTAATCTTAAAAAGACGATTTTTAATGAAATTTTGTTGAAATAAGTGATGAAAGCGCGAAAAAATAAGGTGTACGGGTTATTTCGCATCACCCTGTATTGCTTTATTTAAATACAATTGGTACATATTTGTATGTCAATTATTATTTGTCATTCGATAAAATATTTCTAATTACCTTTTGGAGAAATACAACTACAGGGCTATTTTTTTTTATGAATTTTTAAAATTTTAGCCCATTTTTTAATTTTTTTATAAATTTTTAAATTTTAACCCATTTTTTGTAAAGAAATTAAAATTTTTTGCTGGAAACAAAAACTTTTGAGCACAATTTAGAATCGGATTTAAACTCGATTTTTGGCGAATTTGTGAAATGTGGGAAGCAACCAAAAAACAACCTGTATTTTGCTATCTCGGACAGTCTGACCTGCTTGCTTGAATATTAAACATACCATCTGACTTATATTCAACTACAACAAAATCAATTTCTTACGCAATAACAAACACAGCCACCGCAGCAAACTTTTCATGTAAGCATTAAGAAAGTGAAATATCCGTGTCAGATTTGCTCAACCTCTTGAAAATTTTTTATCTATACTTACTGTGTCATAAATTAGCGATTATTTGTTTAAGTCACAATGATTAGATTGATGAAGAACCGAAACTTTTCTTCTCAAACTTTGCTCTTTCCATTATTGTTAAATTTTTCTGCCATTAAAATATTAATTTTTGATTGTAAATTTAGGTAGCCAACAATATGTATACCGATAATTCTAAAGCCCCTCTTGAAGATATACCTTTGGGTCAAGGTCAAGCACTCCCACATGATACTTCTATACCAACGCAGCAAATTCCTACAGCAGAAATAGCACCAACTTACAACGTTTTTACAATATCTCCTCAACCTCCCCGACCATCTCAACCACCACAAAATCAATTTCAACCGCCTCAAAATCAATTTCAACCGTATCAAAAACCACAACCACCTGTCCAACAATCGATTCAAACAATCAATTCCGAGCAACCAGTTGGAATGAATTGTCCTTATTGCCAAGTAGGAAATTTATATATTAAAAAAGAGCTTGATTAATAAAGCTATTTGTTAATAAAGGCTAATAAGGGCATTTTCCGCATGAGAAAAAACTCATCCTTGGTGGTGAAGTGGCAAGCGACTTAATTTTTGTCTTAGAGCCTTCGATTTGAGTGTAAAGTGAGAATCTAGCCACTAAAACATGAGTTTTTGTCAGCAAGTTTTTTTCCCATATGCCTCGAAAACTACAAAACTTATTCTTTAGAATTACATAAACACAGTCGTCAGTCGAAAAGCTGGAACTCTCACATGGATCATTTGTATAGTTTGTCTTGTCACGGGCTTTTTCTTGCTTATCCCATGGTGCCTTTGCTGGATTCCGTTTGTCATACCTGCTTGCTTGGATGTTGAACATACATGTCCATCTTGTAACCGAATTGTTGGAAGACTCAATCGGATGTAAATAGAACAAAATAAAATTGATATAAGAGAATAAATATTAATTAGAGTTATTTTATTTATAAATATAAAAATAAAATATAGTTTAGACTCAAGTGAAACGTGATGTACGAAAGGTGAATGTACGAAAAGAAATTTTTTCAGAATTTCTCGTCAACGCGAAAAATGTTCTTCATGAAAAGTTAGGGGGTTCTAGGGGAGTGCGCAAATTTGGAGGTCTGAAACGTTAATCTTTTAAAGATATGGCCCACGGGGCCTAGGTCCCTTTTTCGGCCCTGGGGCGCATTCGATTCCTCGTCAAAAATTACACCAGGGGGTTTAGTGAAGTTTACTTGTCAAGGTTGGGTAAAGTTATGGAAAGTTTCGGTTCATTAGCAGTGATGCATGCTTAGTTGGTGTTCAAGCGTCGAAAATGGCGCAATCGATTTTCCACATAAAATTACCTCCTGAAAGATCAGTTTAACGCAGAAAATCTAAAAATGTTCGATATTCGCTTCAATACGCACATCTATATTTTGAATCAGGATCAGGGAAGCGTTTCCAAGCTTCGTAAATGCGCGCAATCGATTCCTCGCATCAAATTAGCCCTAATAGGGTCATTTTTGAAAAAAATTTCCGAGTCGAAAAAACGTGAAAAAATCGCCCAAACTCCAGTTACACACAAGTATTGTGTTTGTGACCGAAATAGAACAGTAGTATTAATCGTTAGATTATTGGCCTTATCAGTTCTATAAGAACCTTATATTTCTATAAGAAAAACCTCGTATGCCTTATATTTATGTTTGTCTGCTAATTTTTTGTTTAGTTATCCAACTGTGTTTCTCAACACAATTTTATTATTGAAATAGGACCTTCGAAATAATTCTCTTAATTTTGAAGAATAATGCTAAAATTGTTGGTTTTATTTTTGTTTGTAAATCTTATAACAGCTCAGAGTATAAATAAGGAACCTTTTGGAACATTGCCTACCGGTCAAAATGTTTCTATATATACTTTGGAAAACAACAATGGTGTGGCTATCAAGGCTACAGATTATGGGGCCACTTTAGTATCGGTGAAGGTTCCGACTGGAAATGGACAGGAGGAAATTTTGTTGGGTAAAAATTTTTTTTACATCTATAGAGTTCGTAAACACCGCCCTGTATAGTGTGTAACAGTAGGTATTTCACTCCACATTTTTGGCAATATCTCAGCTATTTAAAAGATTTTTTGACACGGTTTTTTAAAATGAAAACTGAGAAAATGCTAAATAAACGACACTAGTTTTATGCCNTCAATATCTCAGCCAATTTAAAAGATTTTTTGACACGGTTTTTTAAAATGAAAACTGAGAAAATGCTAAATAAACGACACTAGTTTTATGCCAATTTATAGGATTCGACAATCTTGGAGACTATTTAAACCATACTGCCTACTTCGGAGGTACGATCGGACGATTTGCCAATCGCATCGCCAATTCAACTTTCACTTACAATAACACCGTGTATAACCTATCAAAAAACGACCCCGATCCTATTAAAGGTCCCAACTCTTTACATGGTGGAAGGCGTGGCTTCGATAAACTCCTATGGAATGTGACTCTGTCTTCGATTAATACGCTCAAATTTGAGCTCCTGAGTCCAGATGGAGACGAAGGATACCCAGGGAATTTGAATGTAACAGTGCTACTTAGTTTGAGTGATGATGACGAGATTATATGGACGTATGAAGCCACAACCGATAAGACCACTCCAATAAATCTGTCAAATCATGGATATTGGAACTTGGCTGGGGCTGGAAGTGGAAGAAATGGAATTGATGGTAAAATTTAACGCATAAGTCACAAATTTTGGCTTAAAAAATTGACTTTTCTTATAAAGTTGTACTAGGACAAATTTAAAGGAAAAAGAGGTTTTCCCACTAGGGGTAAAACATGCGGGGAATCCGAATTTGACATTTTCGAAGCGAAAAAACAATTTCCTGATTCAGGAAAGGTCTGTGTATTGAAGCGAAAAGTCGCAAAAATGCGATTTTTGCAACTTTTCGCTTCAATACATAGGTCTTCCATGGATCAGGAAAGCATTTTTTCGCTTCGAAAATGTCAAATTAAGATTCCCTGCATGTTTTTACCCCTAGAAGGGTCATTTTCAGAAAAAATTTTTGAAAATTTTTTCACGTGGGTAGACCCCNAAAATGTCAAATTAAGATTCCCTGCATGTTTTTACCCCTAGAAGGGTCATTTTCAGAAAAAATTTTTGAAAATTTTTTCACGTGGGTAGCCCCCTATTGTGTAGTAGCTCCAAAAATTAAAAAAAGTAATCAGAAATTACAAAAAAGTAACAAGAAAAGTATATCTCCTTTTTAAATGCCTATTTTATTTTAGGTCAAACTATACAAATTCCGGCCAACTATTATGTTCCCGTAGACCCCAAATATCTCATACCTACAGGAGAAATAAAAAACGTCACGGTATATTCTTTCAATTCTTCAATTATCCATCATAATTTTATAGGGTACCCCTTATGATTTAACCGCGTCCATAAATATAGGTGAAGCCATCAATAAAACAGGTGGGATCGATAATTGCTATGCGTTTCAAACAAGTGCTAACTTACAAAGCTTGAGCCTCGCGGCAATTGTTAATGATTCGAGTAGTGGTCGAAGCCTACACATTTACACCACTCAGCCAGCGATACAATTTTATACGGGAAACATGATGGATAATTCAACAAAACTAGCCAATGGACAATATACACAAACGCATGGAGCGTTTGTGTTTGAACCAGAAAATTACCCAGATGCGCCGAATCATGAAAATTTCCCGAATTCGTTTTTACAACCGGGTGAGACATATTACCATAAGAATATTTATAAACTAACATACGAACTGCAAACTTCAAGCATACAAACTACAGCACCTTCAAACATACAAACTACAACACCTTCAAGCATACAAACTACAAAACCTTCAAGCATTCAAACTACAACATCTTCAAGCGCTATTGCTTTATTTAAATACAATTGGTACATATATTGTATATTAATTATTATTTGTCATTCGATAAAATATTTATAATTACTTTTTGGAGAAATACAACTAATTCGACCAAGTGATATTTTAGGGTAATTTTGCAATTATATGTATTTCAAAATTTTCATTCCTGGGGGCCTAAAAATTAAAATGTATTACATAAATATAAAATTTAGTCCTTTTAATCTTTATTTTTAAATGAATTTGATGTATTTCCATGTTTCTTCGTAAGATCAATGGCTATGAACTTTGAAATAGTTAATGGTCCAATAAGCTTCTGTAAAATCTCCAGGATTGTTTCGCACTCCATTCACACATGCTTCTCGACCACCCGGATAAACTGCGCCTGCCCAACCTCCACAAAATAATTATCATCATATCATTAAAATCATAATTTCATGCGGGGAATCGATTGCGCGCATTCCCGAAGCTTGAAAACGCTCCCCTGATCCTGATTCAGGGAAATTAGTACATGTTGGATTTTCGCTTCAATACACACTCTTATTTCCCTGAATCAGGGTCAAGGAAGCATTTTCAAGATGCGGGAATGCGTGCAATCGATTCCCCGCATTAAATTACCCCCAGATATATGATTTTGAGAGAGAAATTTCAAAATTTTTCGATTTTCGCTTCAATACACACATCTATTTCCCTGAATCAGGGTCAACGAAGCATTTTCACGCTTCAGGAATGCGCGCAATTGATTTTTCGCATGATTTTACCCCTATATAGGCTGTTTTGGCAAAAAATTTTTTCAGAAATTAGTCCCTGATTCTTACCCCCTTTAACAAATTAGTATTTAGAGAAGCCAGACTCCAAGAATGGGGGAACCATTTCAAAATTTTTTTAGCTTGGTACCCCCTTATGTTTTTTCTAAAATTTTTCAACAATTTCGGGCTAAAACATAAGGGGGAGGGGTCAGGAATGAGGAGAACACATATGGCCAAAGGGGGGGGGGTCTCCCCCCTAACCAATCCGGCAAAAAAGCCAAAAATAGGACCAACTCGGCATCGGAGCGACCGGATTGGTTCTTTTTTTTGGTCCCCTTTTGACCAAAATTTTCGAAAAAAACATAAGAGGGAACCAAGGCAAATTTTGAAAATTTTAGGGACCCAACCCAGCACCAGGTTCCCCTTTCCCCCTGTTTGTCCACTTATGGGAGGGAACCACTCCGGGTTCTTCCACCCTAATTATGCCACTGATTTAGAGTTAAAAATCCTAATAGATAAAGTTGTGAAATATTCGTCAAATTTTGTTATTTTCTATAAAAAAAGTACGGTTGCCAATGAAGGAAGGGCTCGGCCAAATCTAACGGTTGCAAACAAGGGGGGGGGGTCCGAAAATCGAGTTTTTTGGCAAACATAATTTGTGAATGACCCATAAGTGGGTTCGCTAATCCTTAGTAGTATCCAAGGATCTTTTTGGTATGTAACATACATGAACAGGAGGGGGTGGGACAAGCTACCTCGAGTTATATCAGCATCAAAAACGTCGGCATCCATTTAAAAAAATGTTATGTAGCTTTTATGTTTTGGGTTATATCCCGAAGTTCGGCTATATAGCTTTGAGACTTGGAATCAAAGTCTCAATTCAGCCGGCTTCGCCACTCCGAGGCTATATGAATCTTTAACTTTTGGCTCGATGCTAGCTACATGAGGGGAGACAGCCCTCCCCCCCATTGGTAATGTATGGTATGTAAGAAAATTTTTCGAAATAATAAAAAAATATACGTTTGTGTGGACTTAGTAAATAAAAAGTGATCAAGAATTTTGACTCAAAAATAAAATATTTTTAAGAATTGATGAACCTGATCTTCGACTGTTATGACTCTATATATAGCGGAGTCACATATTTTTGTCTATTTTTATTTTTCAAACTTTTCAGAATGACTGTTTTCCATGTCTAAGAATTTGATTTTTAATTACTTGTAGTCATTTCGTAGACAAAACAAACAACAAGAACCTGTTTTGGAACTGTAAAACAATTGAATAAATAAGTCAGACAACAACATTTCTAATCATTGTTCAGATATTTCCTTTCTCATCACCATGCGCTATTTGATCGCCTTGACTTTCTGCCTTATTTTATCTTCAAGTTTTGCTCAACTTGGTGGTGGCGGAACCGGCGTCGGTTTGCACGACAACCTTGGGGCTAATGTTGGAGGCACTGGTTTAAATGCTAATGTTGGTGCAAACACCGGAGGAGGACTTCTTAGGTATATTTTTATTTTCGCAACCTTTTTTGCAAAAATTTGCTGATTGGGGCTGCGTTCAAACATGGCAAAAAAGTTGTCAAAAATTGTAACTTTGCCTGATTTTCAATAAAATCGTATTTATTGAAACGATTGGTCATGAGGCATAAAATTTTACTGGTCGAGAAACAAAAAAATCAATAAAATTTTATTCTTCATAATCAATCGTTTCAATAACACGATTTTATTGAAAATCAGGCAAAGTTATATTTTTTGATAACTTTGTGTCAACTTTTTGTCATGCTTGAACGCAGCCTGATAGTCAATTGGCTAGTATTTCGGACTTGAATCTTATAGGTGTGGTAACGGTCAAACCAGCATCAAATTTTGCAAAAGTACCCCCATCCAAAAAAGGGGTGGGTATTTTTTCCTGGAGACATGAGTGTCAACACCTAATAAATTTAAATTTTAGAAGACGTCGTGCTCCTGGAGTCTTAAAAGGTGCTGCTATAGGAGCTATAGCTGGAGGAGCCATGGGAGCTATTGGAAGATAAAAAAGATGACTTTTTTAAAAAATTTTATGAAAATTTATACTTGTATTGAGTTGTTCGATAAGTATGGTCGGCCCAAAACAACATCTAAATTCGGCGTTTTTTCTCGTTTTCGTTGAAATTTTTTCAGTATTGTGAAAAAAATGCGAATAGTCTATATATTGACACGAAAACATGAGTTACGCTCAAAAAGACTAGTTAGATCGTATTCAGCATGCATTTTTGCATAATACTGAAAAAATTTCAACGAAAACGAGCGAAAAATGCCGAATTTAGATTTATTTTTTGGGCCGGTAATACTTATCAAACAACCCAATAATTTACCATTTATTTAATATTTAAAAAAAAATAAATTATGTACAAATTTGCATTTATATTGGGTTGTAGAATAAGTTGTTGCCGCTCAAAAAATACATCTAAAATCACCATTTTTCGCTCGTTTTTGATGAAATTTTTTTTCAGTAGTAAGCAAGAATGTATGACGAATACGATCCAATCAGTCTTTTTGAGCGTAACTCATGTTTTCGTGTCAATACTCAAACTTTTAAAAAAAATTTGGCTCTCAAAGATGTACCCTTATTTTAAACTATTGATATTTGGCTATATAAGTCGATTTTTGACGAAATTTTCAACCCTCCTAGTGTTTTTCTAGGCGCTGAACACGAATCCGCCGTTATTTTTTGTCCAGACCTCAGGAATATGGTCCAAAAATGATTTACAAAGAGGTACCTCATACGAGATAAAACCCCCGTTTTTGGGGTTTTGACCCCTTGTGGGGTACCTTCCCGTGTCAAAATCAAAAAATTCCTTCGGATTCGAGTTCCCCATGTCGAAAAGCCCCCCAGTACAAAAAAATCAACCAAATTGGAAAACTTTTTGAAAATTCGACTTTTTTTACCTTTCGGTCCCCCCTGGGATAAAAAAAAGTCGAATTTTCAAAAAGTTTTCCAATTTGGTTGATTTTTTTGTACTGGGGGGTTTTTCGACATGGGGAACTCGAATCCGAAGGAATTTTTTGATTTTGACCACGGGAAGGTGCCCCACAAGGGGTCAAAACCCCAAAAACGGGGGTTTTATTTCGTATGAGGTACCTCTTTGTAAATCATTTTTGGACCATATTCCTGAGGTCTGGACAAAAAATAACGGCGGATTCGTGTTCAGCGCCTAGAAAAACACTAGGAGGGTCGAAAATTTCGTCAAAAATCGACTTATATAGTTTAAAAAAAATATCAATAGTTTAAAATAAGGGTACATCTTTGAGAGCCAAATTTTTTTTTAAAGTTTGAGTATTGACACGAAAACATGAGTTACGCTCAAAAAGACTGATTGGATCGTATTCGTCATACATTCTTGCTTATTACTGAAAAAAAATTTCATCGAAAACGAGCGAAAAATGGTGATTTTAGATGTATTTTTTGAGCGGCAACAACTTATTCTACAACCCAATATATAAAAAAATTTAATTTTTCAATTTTTTTAAGAGCCACTAATAGACAAGACACAAGGTGTATAAATGTGTGCGAAAAGTTAATAATAACAAAAATGTTGGCTACATGCCGAAGTGGCAAATTGCGCAAAAGTCATTTTGAGCGGTGAAGATTCGATCCCCGGAGGTAGAAATTTGGTGTTTTAGCGATTCAAAAACTTTGTAGAGCATACCCACTTGCCATTTAAAAGTTATCGAATTTTTACCTTACAAGCTCTTGGCTTTGAGCTATGAGACTCGAAAGTTTCAAAAATTTTATACGGATTATGTACAAGTATTTTAAAGTACAATGAATTTTATGTGATCATGGATCAGTGCAAGTGCCTTAGCCCATCGAATACATTGTCGATAGTACGACTCCCGTTGGCAGAGCTTGTACCAAGAGTAGCTAAGAGCTTGTAAGGTAAAAATTTGATCACTTTTAAATGGGAAGTGGGTATTCTCTACAAAGTTAGCCGGGTTTGAAAAATTTTTGAGTATAACAGTTCCTTGTCGTCCCTTCTGAGAAAAAACATGATGAATATACTTTTCAATTAAAATAATACAAAACAATTGACTGACCAAAACGTTATGTATTATCAATCAAATAACTGTAGGTGTAAAAAAGGTGACTTCTTTAATAAATTACTTTTTAAATCGGTCTTTGAATATAACCTGTCTTCTCTTAGTCTCCAATAAGTCTTTGAAGAGATCACATGAAAAGAGACTTATTTTGAGAAAAATTTTATTTACAATGTGACCCCAAAAAAGTGCATTTGGGACTCGGAATTTTTTTCTAAAAATGACTCCTGGATGTGGTATCCCAGGCAATACCCACCCCAACGGGCCCAAGAGCCAAAATACAAAATGGTTACTCTCACACGTGCACATTGGGTGACAAGGTAGTACCGGTACTACCTTTTATCAGGATGGGGCAAGGTAGTATAAGATATCAAAGTAGTACCAAAAATGTCAAGGTAGTACCAACATACCGTAAAACTTCTAATAGAACCCCATGTAAACGTAAAAATTCTCTTAAAAAGCGAGTTTAAATCGGATTTCTTCGAGCGAGCACTTTTTGGATAGCCCTGAGGATAGGGAATATGCTATATAAAGAATTATTGAAAAATATTTTATTTTCGTCGAGATATGGCCTTTTGAATTTTTTTAAAATTTATATGCCTTACATTCAAAAATCCACCAAAAATCAAAATTAAGTCGATTTCCTTCGAGCGACCACTTTTTTGGATAGCTTAGCGAATGAGGAACATTATGTAAAAGAAATTATTGACAATGACTTCGATTTCACGGAGATATGATTTTTTGAAAAAAATGTCATTTTTTCAACTTCAAAGGGCCATAACTCAGCGAAAATAAAATATTTTTCAATAATTTCTTTTATAGAACGTTCCTTTCTACAGTAGCTATCCAAAAAGTGGTCGCTCGAAGAAGTCCGATTTAAACTCGATTTTTAAAAGAGCAATCATTAACACCTTCTAATAGAACCCCATGGGGTTCTATTAGAAGTTTTACGGTAGTTTTTTATTATAAATTTCGTTAATATCGGGATCGAACCTGAGGGCTCAACGTTACTTAACTTGCCAGATCGGAAGGGCGGCTTTCTTGTTCACATGGCTATGCTGTATACAACTTTTTTTGCCCAGCCGCTGAAACAGACTATAGTAGGATTCCTCTTTACGGCCACATTTTTTTAAATCAAAAATCAAATGATTGTCTTATTTTAATAATTTATGGAAAATATTTTGACAACTAGTTCTATCTCTATACATTAATGTAATCGGATCAATCGTCGTCGTTGTATCGCATGTTGTACGAGAATTGACTTGAAGTTGTAGCAAATTAATCTTGAAACTCTTGTTGTCATACATAAATCCTCGGGCACAAACACTTTCTAGTGTTACACTGAGATAAGCTGGGTTCACTCTATCATTGCATTCGGCACAATGAGGAATACATCCATTTTTACACCCAAAACAGCGAATCCAATGCTTAAGGTTCGGTGGACGATGATATTTTTCAATAGGGATGAGTGAGCGATCGGATGCTGTATAAAAGGTGACTCCGGATGGAGTTTCTATGCAAGAAATAAAATATGGGGGTTCATAAAAACGAATGCACTTGATGCCATTTATATTTTCTTGATTTTCATTGCAGATCTAAAACAGAGAATTTTAAATTGAGCAAAAGTTTTCGGACCCTACCGGGACTCAAAGGGGGGAAGTTTTGGACCAATTCGTATTTTGGGGTCCAGTACCCCCTACTTGCCCATATATGGTGATCACAGTTGCACAGACCCTGGTCCAAAATTTTTGTTTTTATGACCCACTCTGCAGTTTAGTGACCTTTTTTGGAAGGGGGTCCCCCGGCGCCGGAGACCGATGACCTATTTCTCCCACCCCATGACCCACGACCTACTCCCGGTAAAATTTTATCGGGGTTGTGCAACTGTGATAGTGATAACCCTTGTAAAAATACCTTAGTGATAATTGACTGAGTGAAAATTTTCTGAATTTCACCGGCACTTTCACGCCTAGCTATTTCGAATTGATCAAGATAAATTAAAGTTGAGATTATTTTACTCAAAATGTCTTGCTCCCACCGGTTTGCGCATCCATGTTTGACTCCATGTATAACTTGACTGAGAAAAATCACGGAAAACATGATGAAATACATTTGTTTCAAATAAAATGAAATAAAAAAATTCATTGACTGACCAAAAAATGTTACGTATTATAAATCAAATTATCAAATAACTGTAGGTGTAAAAAAGATGACTTCTTTAATAAATTACTTTTTAAATCGGTCTTTGAAAATAACCTGTCTTCGCTTAGTCTCCAATAAGTTTTTGAAAAGATCACATGAAAAGAGATTTATTTTGAGAAAAATTTTTATTCATAAAACACATCAATATTAAAAGTACGTTTAAAAAACAACATAATTAATACAGGTAATATGAAATTGGGCAAAAGCTGTTGGACCCGACCAGAACTCGAACCCAGACCATGGCTACCGTCCAAGTGCACTACCATTGTGCTACCAAAACATAGAACTGATTCCCGTTAATTCGTAAATACTTGACGGTGTATTTCCGCGCCTCGGCGTCGTTAATCCGAGCTCCAAAATTTCAAAAATTAGAGCTATCACCTATCGGTAATCCCTACGTTCGTTTTGTACTGTTAATCGGTCGGATGGCACACAGATGTTAATCACAGTGTGAGTAGTGGAAAATACACCGTCAAGTATTTACCAATTAACGGGCATCAGTTGTAGGTCTCGGTAGCACATTCGTAGTGCACTTGGACGGTAGCCAGGAGCCTGGTCCGGGTTCGAGTCCCGGTTGGGTCCAAAAACTTTTGCCCAATTTCATATTACCTATATTTCCAAATCTGGGAGTGGTAATAATTCGAGCTCCAAAAAAATAATAATACAATAATTGATTATTTACCAAAAGGAATATCAATTAGTAATTGTGGTTGAACTGGCTTGATGACTCTTTCATCAGATCCATCAATGTAAGGTTGAACAACCGCACCATTACCAATTGGAACGCGCTAAAATGTGTTTTTATATTTACATTTTAAAATTAATTGTTGCTTAGTCCTCCAGCGCCATGCTCGCTTCCTTGAATATTAACCCCTACCGGTAATGGTGGTTGAACTGGGTTAATGGCTCCTCCATAAGGTCCTACACCTTCATTAATGTAAGGTTGAACAACAGCACCTTTACCGATTGGAACGCGCTAAAATGTATTTTTATATTTACATTTTAAAATTAATTGTTGCTTACTACTCCAGGACCATGCTCGCTTCCTTGTATATTAACCCCTAACGGTAATGGTGGCTGAACTGGGTTGATGGCTCTTCCATAAGGTCCTACACCTTCATTAATGTAAGGTTTAACAACCGCACCATTACCAATTGGAACGAGCTAAAATGTGTTTTTATATTTACATTTCAAAATTAATTGTTGCTTAGTCCTCCAGCGCCATGCTCGCTTCCTTGAATATTAACCCCTACCGGTAATTGTGGTTGAACTGGGTTAATGGCTCCTCCATAAGGTCCTACACCTTCATTAATGTAAGGTTGAACAACAGCACCATTACCAATTGGAACGTGCTAAAATGTGTTTTTATATTTACATTTTAAAGTTATTTGTTGCTTACTACTCCAGGACCATGCTCGCTCCCTTGAATATTAACCCCTACTGGTAATGGTGGTTGAACTGGGTTAATGGCTCCTCCATAAGGTCCTACACCTCCATCAATGTAAGGTTGAACAACAGCACCATTACCTATTGGAACGTGCTAAAATGTGTTGTACACAAATTCAAATTTTAAACGCAATTATCTCGAAAACTACAACGATTTAGAGGTTGTTGTAAAAACAAAAAATGCTACATTTTTCATGATCTTTCCGAATATATCATTTTTTCGTATGGTTGTAAATTACTGGACTGATCCTTTAAATGGTGCTCGAGCCGTTTAACACTAGATTTTAACTTTCGAGATGTCGTCTCTTAACGCCTACCGGTAATTGTGGTTGAACTGGCTTGATAACTCTTTCATAAGGTCCATCAATGTAAGATTGAACAACAGCACCTTTACCAATTGGAACGCGCTAAAATGTGTTTTATATTTACATTTTTTAAAATTTTTAAAAATTAATTGTTGTTTACTACTCTAGCATTTTTGAAGCATGAAAAAATTTTTATGATACTGATTTAAGCGATTTTTATTATGAAACCTTTTAAAGTAGTATACCCTTCGTAGGGTTAACTTACAGTGATCAAAATTAAAAAATTCGGAGCTAGTTCACTTTGGGTGTACGTTTTATCGATGATCGAAAATCGAAGATTTTTTTTCTCAAATCAGTCATATTAGGGGTAGTTTTCATCGGGGAACACGATGGCATGATTATTTTCGCATGGAAAAGTCGAAAAAACATCGACTGGTGTGGTAACATGATCTAGATATAACCTAAAAAATCTTCGATTTTCGATCATCGATAAAACGTACACCCAAAGTGAACTAGCTCCAAAAATTCATTCAAATTCTAGTTCCCTATGCCGAAAATCCCCAGAATACAAAAAATCAGCAGATTTGTAATTTTTTGAAAATTCAATTTTTTTACCTTGGTCCCCCAAAGGTAAAAAAACGAATTTTCATATTTTTAACCCCTAAATGAATTCTTCGGAAAAAGTGATGTTCTACAAAGTATTCGTAAAATTCTGAAGTTTTTTCGGCCGGAAAATTTACTTGAAATATTGGGTTTCCTAAGCAAACCACACTAAAGACTAGGCAAAGCACAGCTGCCAAAATGAACTTCATACTAAAATGGATTTACAACAAGATTATTATTATTTTCAAGACGAGTTCAGAAAAGTGTTGGCTACATAAAGTCCGTTTCCACTCCAAATAAAAGAATAGTCCGCTGTCGATGGCCAAGTATCCATTTGGAAATAAGGCAAAAATCGAAAAAAGCATAATTTTCAAAAAATCATATCCCAGTTTAAAAGCTTTTTCAATAATTCCTTTTGTAAAAAATTCCTTAGCTTACCAACTTTCAAGATTGCTGTCGCTCGAGAAAATCCGCCCTATACTCGATTTTTGGCAAAGTTTTGAAAATAAGGAAAATTTCAAAAAATCGTAATTTTCAGTATTTTTGGGCTAAGAATTCGAAATTAGAAGCTTTTTCAATAAAATTTTTTCTAAAAAATGGCTTGATGGGAACGTCTGAATGAGCCATCTTATTGAACACCCTGTACATGTTTATTAAAGGACCAGTTCAGTAAGTTCCAATCATATGAAAAATGATATATTCGGAAAGATCATAAAAAATGAAGCATTTTTTGTTTTTACGGCATGTTCTGAATCGTTATAGTTTTCGAGATAATTGCGTTTGAAATTTGTTACAAGCTCTTCGTTGTAATACACAAACTTTTTTGAATTTTTTTGCGGAAAAATCGATTTTTGCATCAATCTTTTAAATTATCATAAATGAACATTGTAGCAATTTTTTACAGCTAAATGAGACAAACAAAATGACACCAAAATTATCCAATTTGAACGTTGTTTTGGGTTATTGAAACGAAAACATGGATTAGAATTTTCGTTTCAATAACCCAAAACAATGTTTAAATTGGATAATTTTTGTGTCATTTTGTTCGTCACATTTAGCTATAAAAAATTGCTACAATGTTCTTTTATGAAAATTTAAAAAATCGATTTTTCCGCAAAAAATTCAAAAAAGTTTGTGTATTACAACGAAGAGCTTGTACACAAATTCAAACTNAACGCAATTATCTCGAAAACTACAACGATTCAGAACATGCCGTAAAAACAAAAAATGCTCCATTTTTCATGATTTTTCCGAATATATCATTTTTTCATATGGTTGTAAATTATTGGACTGGTCCTTTAAGATGAATAAGTCCGCAAATGTCTCCCCCCCCCCCCCCCCCTCCCCCAATCCGCAAAAGTTCGTCCGCAAGTGCCTCACCGCCGCGATCTCAACGTTGCTTAACTTACCAAATCGAAAGCTCGCCTTATTTAAATATCCACTTCGCTACGTAGCCGACACTTTATATGAACTCGCCATGAAAAGTATAATATTTTCACAAGACCCGTTATCGATAATCGCCTTATATATCCAGAATAAAAGTCAATTTTTATCAAATAAGGCTAAATTTAGTAGAAAATGTTTATTTTTGCTCATTAAATATGATAAATGTACATATTTATAATTAAGTTTGATTGAATAAGAGCAGAGTTGTGTCAATTAAAATATAGATTATTTGAATTTAAACTGATAAGAGGTTATTTTTAAATTTTTAAAAATTTTATACAAATATTGACAACAAGTACACATGGGCAATACAAGTGATGGCCCGAACCGAAAAAATCGTTCGGTTCCGGACCTACCCCAAAAAATTTTGCGTTACATTCCGGTTCCATTTCTAAAATTTTTTCGTAAAGTATTGATTTTGTTAAAGAATGGGGGTATAAATTATGGACTATTTCATGAAAAATTTTTCTAAAATGATCATTTTTAGGGGTAATTCTATGCGGGGAATCGATTGCGCGCACTACCAAATTGTGAAAACGCTCTCTTGACCCTGATTTAGAGAAGGAATCGCTGTATTAAAGCGAAAATCAAAAATTTTCGTATTTTTATAGGAAAACCGTCGATTCCTAGTTTTTTCTAGGCGGGGAATCGATTGCACGCATTTCTGAATCTTGGAAACGCTCCCTTGATCCTGATTCAGGGAAGAAATCGCTGTATTGAAGCGAAAATCAATTTATTTACGTAAATACGTATCCTATATCCTTTCCCTGAATCAGAGTCAAGGAAGCATTTTCACGGTTCGGGAATGCACGCAATCAATTTCCCGCCTAGAAAAACCTAAGAATCGATGGTTTTCTCATAAAAATCCGAAATGTTTGATTTTCGCTTCAATACACCCACCCTATTCCCTGAATCAGGGTCAAGGAAGCATTTTCACGCTTCGGGAATGCGCGCAATCGATTTCTCGCATAAAATTACCTTTTGAATTTTCCGAATATATAATTTTCAAATAGAGTTTTTTTTCCGAGTGGGCTGGCCCTTTAAAGTGAATTTAAAAAAATTTTTTTTATGTTTCCGAACTTTACAACATAATCTCTAAATTTCTTTATAGATTAATACCAATTTTTGATCTTGTAAAATTTTTCAAAATTTCCTTTAACATTTTTTCTCATCTTTCATTTTGAATAGATTCATACAATTGTCTTTTTTACGAACCACCGGCCTCATAAAAATAAGGTCAAGGTGTGTACGAATTTCAATCGAAGTTGATGCGAACCTCTCAATTATCGGATTGTTCTCAATGCATTACCCGAAACTAAGCGCCTTATTGATTCGTCTTCGCAATTTTTCTATAGCAGATGTAGTAAAATTTTCTTTTCGTGTTTTAATAACTTATTTCCTATGCTTGGCATTATCACGATTCATTTATCGAGTCGATCGACTACCGGCTTTAAGACAAGTAAACTTTTAATATAAGACCAGTCGATTAAAGTTTTGAGAACCTTTCAAAAATGCCTATTTTACAGCTAATAAATTCCATTGAAGTTCCAGAGGACCCAAAAAGGTTACTAGGACGAAATTTAATTTCAGGATATATTATGCGAATTTTGGCTAAAGGCATAATATGTTGAATCCTTAAAGAGGGCGTGTGAATCCTGTCCGTATCGGGTAAAAAAAAATTTGGCACTACTAAAGATTAACGACCAATGCGAAACGTGAATTTTTTCGAAAAAATTTTTTCCGATTTTCTTGTAAAAACCAACTTTTTAGACTAATTTCTAGGCGAAAAATCGATTGCGCGCATTTTCGAAGCGTGAAAAATTACATTTGACCCTGAAAATCAGGGTAGAACGCGAAAATTTGTCTGAACCGATGGGGCGTAACATTTATGGCATATTCTCAAAAACATTTTTTTCTAAAAAGAATCTTTCTAGGCCTAATTTTATGTGAGGAATACATTGCGCACATTATCAAAGTGTGAAAACGCTTCCTTGACCCTGATTCAGGGAAGGTGGTGGGTGTATTGAAGCGAAAATTAAAAATTTTCGGATTTTTATGAGAAAACTGTCGATTCTTAGGTTTTTCTAGGCGGGGAATCGATTGCGCGCACTCCCGAAGCATGAAAACGCTTCCTTGATCATGTTTCAGGGGCTGGGTACTACTAAAGATTAGCGACCGCATTGAAAGTGATTTTTTTCAAAAAAATTCAAGAAATTTTTTGCACTACTAAAGATTAACGACCGCATTGAACATGAATTTTTTCGAAAAATTTTTGTGTAAACTATATTTTACTACACTAATGGTGGCTAATAAAATATGTAAAAATTCTTGATCCGACACAGGACTCGAACCCTCGATCTACGGGGACCAAAAATGCCAAAATCCACTTAGCCATGAAATTTTGACGGGAAGTTGTTAGTTAATGCCCAAATAGCCATGATTAGAGTAGTAAACTATAGTTTGCTCGGCTAGAAAAACTTTATCTCAACTTTTCCTCGCCGTGGGCCAATTTTATCCGTTTCGATGGTTCATCTCATCGAGACAGATAAAATTGAATACGGCGGGGGAGGGGGAAGTACAGATGGAAGTTATTGTGCTAAAATTGAGAAAATTCGAAATTTTGAAAACGAGACATGCCATTCAACTCAGCTCGCCTAGACGAGTAGAACAATCACCATAACATGGAGTTTTCCATCCCGAGTCCATGGCCAAGTGGTTAAAGTGACAGATTTTCACTTTATAGACGGATAAAATTGAATAACGTTAAGAAAACACATATTTTCAGTATTTTTGGGCTAAAAATTCGAAAATAAAAGCTTTTTCAATAATTTTTTCTAATTAGGACATTGGAAACGAATTTAAACTCGATTTTTGGCGAATTTTTGAAATGTGGGAGCAATCAAAAAACAACCTGTAGTAGGATTAGGGTCGGCACAAGCTATCGTGTCCTCACAAGCAACGGCACAAGCTATCGTACCAAATCATCGTGCCATCGTAAAATTAACGTAAAGGTACGATGAAATCGCCACAAGCTATCGTACCAATTTAGTGCGATGCCATCGTACCGCCTCGTACCATCGTACCATAGCTTGTGGCGATTTCATCGTACCCTTACGTTAATTTTACGATGGCACGACGATGATTTGGTACGATAGCTTGTGGGGCCGTCGTACCATCGTACCACAGCTTGTGCCGTGCTTGTGGCGACCCTTAGGTTCCGAACATAAGTGTAGTATAAACTATAGTTTACCCGGCTAGAAAGACTTTTTCGACATGGGCTTGGCTCACTAGCTGTAAAATAGGCATTTTTAGAGGGATGCCAAAACTTTCAATTCATGCGGCTATATATAAAAGCAAGACAGCGATAACAAAAGATTTTAGAATGAAATTTATTTTCATGAGATAACACAAGGTGTGCTACATCTAGAAAACGGTAAATTAAGAAAAATGCATGAGTTATGGCCAGCACAGACTCATCCAATTCCTTATATGACTTGTATTATTGCTTTTTACTGGATATTGAAAATAATGTAAGCTAGGTTTACTTTTTTTAAATAAATTTTTTGGGACGGAGAAAGAGCCGGTGCCATATACTAAATAAAAATATGTTTTAGAAATGGGTATGATAGCTCTTGGATGGAAAGAAGTAATACATGCATCACTTTTTCTATAAGTTCATTTATTTGGCTGCTTCTACCAATGCGTATCAGTGAAATACATCTATTTGTTCTATGCCTCAACTTTTTACATATGACTTTAACGTATCTATTAATATCTACAGTTATGTTTTTCTCAGTGCCATCTATTGTTTTAAGTAAGAAAATAAAAGATGAATGAAATTATTGGTGGATCTTCTTTGCGTACAATAGTGTGCGCAGCAGTGGCGGAGCCAGGAGTAAGGGGGCCATTACCCTCTCCCACAAATGGAAAATTTCTTAAAGGGAGAGTAAAAAGAAGGAGCTATTCTCAAAATTTTTTTTGTCAAAACAGCCTATATAGGGATAAAATCATGCGAAAAATCGATTGCGCGCATTCCTCGAAGCGTGAAAATGCTTCTTTGACCCTGATTCAGGGAAAATATAGATTTTTTCGACCTTTTTTTATACTAGTACTTGGTTTAAAAAGACTTTTTCCATCAACAAGCCTCGGTGGTGCAGTGACAAAGCGGGAGGAGAAGCTCCACATTGCCCGCGTATTTTTCATAAGTCTAAGAGTTTATTTTTCAACCTGAATATACAAAAACAAACATGTATAACAACCTATTTATGCGGTTGGACCAAAACATTGGGCGGCATTGATTCCTTTGCATCCACTACAACTAATTGAAGATACCTTTAGATAATTGGAGTCGGGGGAAACTGGAACAGTATACGGATCTGGTGAAGAATATGCTGCTCCGCTTCTTGCATTTTGTACACCTTTATAAACGACGCCAGAAAAAGTTGCGTCATAAGGGGCTGCGTATATGTAACAATGACCTCCTAAAATTGCATATCTAACACAGGCTGCAAACTTCGCATGAGAGGCCTGAAAATTTCCTCTATTCTGGCGCCGGAGTGTTCCTCTTGGTACAGTCAACCTTCGATAAGACTTCATCTTGGTGTCGGGACCAAAATAATATCTTATAGAAAGCAACGTCTTATTGAGGGGCTTTCTGAATGGGGTTTTCCTATCGAAGAATCGATTGCGCGCATTTTCAAGGCATGAAAAAATTTACCCGACCCTGATTCAGGATCAGGGTGGATATATTGAAGCGAAAATGAACTAAAATTCAAATTTTCATCGGAAAACCAGCATTTTTTCATACCATTGAAGTCTGTATCTGCATTTTATTTTTCATGCGAAAAATATTTTTTATCGTTTTTGAATTTCTATTGCTCTATGTTTCCAGCCACAATTCTAATAAAGTTCCCCGACCTTGTGTAGATGCGACCCTGAATCAGGATCGGGTAAAGTTTTTCATGCCTTGAAAATGCTCGCAATCGATTCCTCGCATAGGAAAACCCCTAAACAGCCGGTTTTCTCGTGAAAATTCGAATTTTAGGTCATTTATGCTTTAATATACCCACCTCGTCCCTGAATCAGGGAAGCGTTTTTAAGCTTCGGGAATG
Organism: Acrobeloides nanus; assembly: GCA_900406225.1. Lineage (NCBI taxonomy): Eukaryota > Metazoa > Nematoda > Chromadorea > Rhabditida > Cephalobidae > Acrobeloides > Acrobeloides nanus. Next base: position 5,462 of record OZJO01016660.1, on the reverse strand, counting down.
CGCGCAATCGATTCCCCGCATAAAATTACGTCTAGGTAAAAATTTTTATCCGTTTTTGGACACTGCAAAAAGAATTGGCTCCTAGCGGGATCGAGACTGCGGGTCCCAGTTGCTTAACTTGCCAGATCGGATGGGATCTCTCTTTACAGGGGTCGGGAAACTTTTTTAGGATTGTGGCTGGAAACAGACTCTATGGACAATAGGGTTTGGGGATAGGCTGAATGGACTTTGAGGAAGACGCAGGTCAATTATTTTGGAGATTGGGCCTTAGTGATAACGGGCACCCAAAATCCCGAATTTACTATTCTCTCCCTTTTTACGGGACCCAAGTCAAGAAAAGTCATGACCCTTATGCTACCCTGCGATCCTTTTTATCAACGGTAATTCTTACCGCGGCTGTTCCTTAAACCTACCCGAACAATATGGCACAAACTGGATATAAGTATTTGCTGTTTGGCCCACATAACAATTCTGAGTATCAATTCCATCACAAATACACAAATTTTTACAATTCTTAACAGTATCGAGCGCAAACGCTAGCTTGCTAGATAAAAAAGATTCGTTGGGTATGGGCCTATTGGTTGGCTTGAAAAATTGTTGTGACCCACTATCACAGCTACAAGATGCAGATGCACTTCTCACGTGAGCAGGTTTTGCTGTAGTAGTACCATCTGCAACATGGAGTCCTATTAAGCCTTTTGGTGTGGTGCATGCTAGAAAGGTTTATGTAGTTTTTTAAAAGTTTTAAACCTTTTCCAGCGCCAGAACAACCAAGATTTTTTTGCTCAGATTTAAGCTTCGAACAAGATCCACATGAAATGGATTTCGCTTTAATATGACCACTTTTTGAACCGATGGGAACTGTCGGATATCCAGTTGTAATTTCACCAGGTGCGTGGTAAATTTTGCCTTTAGTAGTTTGGAGTGGTCCATAAACGACGTTAGCACTATGAGATGGTGCTATGAACGGAACCGCATACACGTGACAGCCACCGGCTAAAAAATCGTAAATAGTAAAAGTCAGGTTTCTCTGTCTTGCCCGTCCCATCCAGAGTTCAAATAGGGCAGAGAACCCTAAAGCCCCGGCTTCCTAGCTCGGCGTTCGAAAATGGAAAAAAATAACGAATGAAAATTTTTTAAACGACCCGCACCAATCGACTCAGCTCGCCTAGTTGAGTAGAACGAATACCATAATATGGGGTTTCATCAAGAATTCTGACACAAAATGAGTTCAAGGTGTTCTAGAGGCCAAAATAGAGATATACAAAAATTTTCATGGAATTTGGAAACTTTAAATTCGAAGAGGGTTTCGAACCCGAGCCTATAAATTTTAAATCTGTCACTTTAGCCGCTCGGCTATGGGCTCGGGGTGGAAAACCCATGTTTATGATATTCGTTCTACTCGTCTCGGCTAGCTGAGCTGATAAGTTGTTTAAAAAATTTTCAAATGGAACTTTTATCCATTTTCGACCACTGTGCTGGTCTATATGGGGGCATGGCTTAGGCCCTGGGGGTAATGTGGGAGCGGCATGGGAGGGGGTTGCACCCTAGATCACTACCCTGGCTCAAAGCCCTCCGAGAAAACGTGGCTGATCCCCTCCCCCCCTCTCTCCCATGAGATCACGCCAGAGCAAACTTAGAGGCCCAAGATCGGCCAAATTTCGGAAGTCGGATCCCGGAACCGGAAGTTGAAAGTTTTTACTTCCGATCTCCGGTTCCAACTTCCGGCTCTGGGATCCGACTTCCGGTTCCGGAACTAAGCATCGGACTCCTGGCCCCATCAGTCCGTGTGGTCTGTCAGTATACATGAACAAGAAGGGGGGACAAGCTACCTCGGGGCTATATGGTACCGACCAAAAAAGTCGCCATATAATTTTTTGGCTCGGCTATATAGCTTTGAGACTTGGAACTCCGAGGCTATATGAATCTTAATTTTTGGCTCGATGCTAGCTACATGAGGGGGGGGGGACAGTCCCCCCCCCATTGATAATGTATATCTGTCAGAATCCCTCCGGACGATTCATCGTCATGTTTAGATCTTTTTTTCAAAAAGCATACCATCACAATATGGAATTAAATCTACATAAGCGTCGGCAGTAGCCGGCTCATAACATACGCCATTTTCTGCACATATGCAGAATTTTTTACAACCTAAGGTACTCAATGAAAAAGCATCTTGGTTATCATTAAAAGCTGTTGTTGCATCAGTCGTATGAGAAGAATCGTAAAAGAAAGTGTCACCAGCGCTGCAACTACATACGGCTAATATGTTGATCATAAAATTGAAAAAAATAAAATTTATACCTAGTACATCTGTGTCATGTCCTGGATAAACATTCCAAGTGCCCTTTTGAATAAATAGGCCTGCAGAGTTGTCGGGACCAGTGCAAGCTATGAGATAATAGGTCAATTGAAATATTGGGTTGTTCCAAATGTTTGTAGAATTTTATCATTCTTTTTGACACGAAAATTTTTTACTAGACAGACGGTTTTCAGGTAAATATTCGAATTTTTGTTCATTTTCGCTTTAATATACACACCCTTTTCTCTGAATCAGGGTCAAGTAAGCGTTTTCATGCTTGCGCGCAATCGATTCCCCGAATAATATTACTCCTGTATAGGAAATTTTTAGAAAAATTTTCGGGTCAAAAAGCATGATAAAATTTCACAAACTTAAACAACCCAATACCTCACAAGGAAAGGGCACTAGGCCCCTCGTTACGATTACGGGAGCTTGTTACGGGCTCTCGTTACTAAGCACACTCATCACAGCCACTCATTACGGACTCTCGTTACAGAATCCGATTGTTAGGACTGCCAGGGGCGTGCTAGGATTTCAAAAATGGAGGAGGGGGAAATCATAAACAACTTTTTTCAATTTTTTATGAAAAAATTTAATTTTTAAAGTTAAAATTAATCGGGTTCTGTAACGAGAGGCCGTAACAAATGAATTCGCGTCGTAACGAGGGGCCTAGGACCAAAAAAAATTATTTTCGAAAATTTTTTTTCGATTTTTTTGACATGAATCGCTTTCCTATTGTCTCTGGATGAAAATAAAAAAGAGTTATCAAAAACGGATTTATTTAAATAAAGTTATAATGATTTTTTAGCGTAAGCAAAACTTGGTTCACCCTGTAGATTATATGAATATTCAAGGAATTAAAAATTTAAACAAAATTTTTATTTTACCTCCTACAGAAGTTGATTCTTGAGTTGCAGTGGACATGCATCCATGAGTTGTATTTATCAACAATAGCAAAATAGCACAAACTTGAGCAAAAGTTTTATCTAACAAAGCCATTTCCAACAGAATTAAAAACTGAATCAAGAATATCGAGTTTTTCAGGCTTATATACATGAAAAAACTATCTTTCGCTTTTCTTGCACTATATTTGAAAAAACTGGTTTATCAACCTGCAAATTTATCCGAAGATCCTTTGCGAAATTGATCAAGAATTTTGGGTTATTCTTCAGATTTTTTAAAATCATTTTAAAAGCAGAGGATGAGATAATTCATTTTTCCAGGGTGCGCCAAAAAACCCGACTCCTCCCACTTTATGTGTGCTATAAAATATATAACACATTTTCAATTGAAGCGAAAATTGAAAATGTTTAGATTTTCTGCCTGTAAATGATGGTTGTAACTGACTGGATTGGTCCTTTAACCGTCAGTATATGCTCGGACACCCTGTACTTTATAAATTTTTATTCTTTAATTAGTGTTATTATCAAATTTATGGCGTTGTAACAAATCTTGTACAAAATTCTTATCACATTTTTGATCAACCCACCAGTTCCCAATATCTGGATAAACTTTTGAAAATTGATTATCGTATAAATCTTCACATAATTTACAAAACACTTTTGGCCGGTCAAATACAAGTTCATGACGATTGTCCAAATAATGTTTTGTCCATTCAAAATATTTTAAATATTCTTCTGTATTATTTAATAAAAATGTGATATTTTGGGCAATTTCTTTGAATGAGCTAAATGTAGATTTTTTCAAAAGTTTTTTACTGAAAGGGTCTAACAAGGAAACCTTCTTCTTTCGTAAGTTGTCTACCAAAATTTTAAAAAAAAATCTCGGCTATTTTTTGTAGAGCGGATTTTTCTTGTTCAAACAAAGACAAAATTATTTCGCGAAACTCTACTTATGATATTGCTTGTCAAAACTTTCGATTTCTGGTTCAAGCCTCGGTGGTGCAATGACAATGCAGCGGCTTACAAAGTTCGCGTGTTCGAATCCCACTTGGAGCCAAAATTTTTTGCACAAAGTAAAAATTGGGAACAAATGAGTGTGTTCCCAAATTTTTTTTGTTCCCAATTTTCATATTATATGCTCTCAATTGTCAGTTTTTCTAGTTCTGCTGGAAGTTCGAACTTTCGAGATTTCGAACTTTCGCCTCTTATAACGTAAATACCTAAATTGATCCAAGGCAATATAAGAACCTTTGGGCAGTATATTTAAATAGTCTCTTTCGCGAAAAACTATGGGCACAATCAATTGTTTAATTCTGTGAAATTTTTCAGTGACATAATCATTACACACACTATTTTCTAGGGCTAAATAAAATTTGTAGTTTCTTAAATTATCTTCGAAACATTTATCATCACAGTTACGTTTACCACAACTACCATATAAGTCTATGGGTAAAAATCTATAAAAATTTTTGAGTAATTTACAATCATATGAAAAAATGATACATTCGGAAAGATCATGAAAAATAGAGCATTTTTTGTTTTTACGGCATATTCTGAATCGTTGTAGTTTTCGAGATAATTGCGTTTGAAATTTTGAATTTGTTACAAGCTCTTCGTTGTAATACACAAACTTTTTTGAATTGTGTATTACAACGAAGAGCTTGTAACAAATTGAAAATTTCAAACGCAATTATCTCAAAAACTACAACGATTCAGAAGATGCTGTAAAAACAAAAAATGCCCCATTTTTCATGATCTTTCCGAATATCTCATTTTTCATATGGTTACTGAATTACTGGACTGGTTCTTTAAAGGGGGGGACCCACTTATGCACTAAAATCCAGATTTTTTTTAAAAACGAAGTTTTATTGTGTATATAGGGTAAAAAATAGCTGAAAAATCGATTGCACGCATTCCCGAAGCGTGAAAATGCTTCCTTGACCCTGATTCAGGGAATGGAGGTGGGTGTATTGAAGCGAAAATCAAACATTTTCGGATTTTTATGAGAAAACCGTCGATTCTTAGGTTTTTCTAGGCGGGGAATCGATTGCGCGCACTGTCGAACCTTGAAAACGCTTCCTTGACCCTGATTCAGGGAAGAAATCGGTGTATTGAAGCGAAAATCAATTTATTTTGGAATTACCGTATTTCTTCTAATAGAGCCCCATGGGGCTCTATTAGAAGACAAAAGTTTTTTTCAACTTGCTAAAATAAATCGCAAAAAATCGAGTTTAAATCGGATTTCGTTGATCGACAGC
>OZJO01016651.1:0-14881 GCA_900406225.1 Acrobeloides nanus | reverse complement strand
CGAATGAAATCCTGTACAACTCAGGTGGACAGAATGAAAACCTCCCATTGCGTCACAAGAAAAATGCGCATATCATCAATCAGTTGTTTTCATTGTGGAATTTTTTTGCAAAAACCACATAACATCTGCAACCTTTCAATAAAGTCATAAAAAGAGCACTAGGACAGCTATAACCATCATGGGAACAAGTTACGGACATCTATCACGGGGATATTCATCACGGACAACTATCATCAGGGTGGGCAGATTTTGAAATTCGCAACAAAAAAATTTCCAGCAGGGTTTTGTGAAGGAACTTTTTGAAATTCGACATTTTGACGGTCCAACTTGAACTCCATAGAGTAGTGGATAAGGAAGCCGCCCGTCCGATCTGGTAAGTTAAACAACGTTGGGTCCGCAGGTTCAATCCCATTAGGGCAAAAAGTTTTTACCCCATTTTTGCAAATAAATTTGGTCAGTCAAAATTTTTGCACTCACGGAATCGAACCGACGTTCTTGTGTTCTCTTGGCCCAACGCTCTTAACTTGCCACGGGCAGCTTCCTTATCCACTGCACTATGGTGGGGCAACTTTTTTTTTCACTCCAGCTGAAAGGGACTATAGCCGTCCTAGTGCTATAAAAATTGAAAGATTGAACAAATCCTGGCTATAGCCTGCACATATGGATTTTAAAAATGATGAATATCTGTTAAATATGCAAATTTGCTAAATACGTATGGTCATTCCCAAAATTGGTCCATCTGTCCAGAACTGTCGCCACATGTGAATTTTGACGCGGCAAAATGTCGAAGTATGGCCGGCTTGGACAACAAATCGCATAAAAACCAACAACAAGTCGGCACGGAGTGGACCAAGGATAGGATTTGAATGCCCGATTGGGTAACGCCATCGTACAACAAAAACCGGATTTTTGCGATTTTTTCGAAAATTTTAAGTTTTTTAATTTTCATCAAAATAACCCTATAGGTGGTTGTTCTATGCTAAAAATCGAAGGGAAAACACGCTTTCCTGATTCAGGAAAGGCGTATGGTGTGATTTCACGTCACTTGACCGAAAGCGTCACTTGATCGAAAAATCATCTGACCGAAAATTTCTGATGGTTGTTCTAAAAATCACTTGCTCAAAAAAACATGAGAAAGAGTGAGAAGAAGGCGCTTAAGCCTAAGCCTAAGGCCTAAGCCTAAGGCCTAAGCCTAAGGCCTAAGCCTAAGGCCTAAGCCTAAGGCCTAAGCCTATGCCTTAGGTATAAAAAATTTTTCGATAAAGTGACGCTTTCGGTCAAGTGACTTTTCGGTCATGTGACGTTTCGGTCAAGTGACGTTTCGATCAACTGACGTTTCGGTCAAGTGACACGTTTGGTCAAGTGACGTTTTCAGTCAAGTGACGGCACATGGTATGGTGTATTAAAGCGAAATGCGAATTTTGCCTAAAAACGACCCCATTTTGGGATAAAAATGAAATAATTGAAATATGTGTCAAAAATCGAAAAATTCATCCGAATTTGACATTTTCGAAGCGAAAAACGCTTCCCTGATTCAGGAAAGGCGTATGGTTTATTGAAGCGAAAATGCGATTTCTACCTAAAAACGACCCCTTTTGGGGTAAAAATGTGCGAGGAATCCGAATTTGACATTTATAAAATTCTTCGGATTCAAGAAAAACTGTATATCGACGCGAAAATTCGTTTTTAGGCAAAAATCACATTTTTGCAACTTTTCGCTTCAATACACAATACGCCTTCCCTGAATCAGGAAAGCATTTTTTCGTGAACCTTGAAAATGATTCAGGGAAGGGGTAGGTGTATTGAAGCGAAAGTGAAAAAATTCGGATTTTCGCTGGAAAACCGGTGATCTAGGGGTTTTTCTAGGTGGGGAATCGTTTGTGCGTATTCCCGAATCATAAAAATGCTTTCCTGATCAAAAAAGGGGATGGTGAGTGTATTGAAGCGAAAATGAATCAAAACTCGAATTTTCGTATGAAAACCAGCGATCTAAGGATTTTCTAGGCGATGAGCTTTTTCATTCATACGCGTAATCGATTCCCTGCCTAGAGAAACCCCTAGACCGTCGGTTTTCCGGCGAAAATCCGAATTTGTTCATTTTCGCTTCAATACACCCACCTCTTCCCTGAATCAGGGAAGCATTTTCAAGGTTCAGCAATGCACACAACCATTTCCTGATCTAGGAAAACCACTGGGGGAGTCAATTTCGAAAATCTTTTAGGTAAATTTGTATGTGATTTTTTGAAGAAAAAATTTTTTATTTTTCACATATTTCAATTAATGTGATGTAAGATGAACCTCTCTCTCTCTTTATTCAATCGAGTTGTTTTTCACTCGGCCACTATTGGCTCATCCAAAAAACAATGGTCAAGATCTCGGCCGAAGGTAGACGTGCATTTCAACTGTCAAAGGTTATGATCTTTGATGCCTTAGTGAGCCAAATCTCCATCGATGGCACAGTTTCCCTTTGGCGGATTGCGCTGACCGATGTCCATTCTTGTGGACAGTTGCGGTGGTGGCGGCCAGCGACCGATAGTTGTCGCGCGTTGTTGTTGGCCGGCTGCTGCAAAGGCATGAAGAGGACGGTGCCAAAAGTATATAGAATGGATGATAAGTGCCACACGCGCACTGCTTCTTCTTTTTCTTATTGTAGTCTATGGCCGGCTTGGTTGTGTCCAAGTCGATCCTCGGAGGAATGATGATGACCCCACTGGCATATGGCTGATCTGTTGTTCCGCCGCGCGACGAGCAATGGGACTGTCGAAGAGCGGCAATGGCAGCAAAAATTGTCTTTCGCGATGAGGCAAATTGAGGCAACCTGGGCGGAGTCGCGAAAAACAGTTCGCTTCGGGCATACCATATAGCTTATCGTCAGACAGTCTTATCCTATCCGTCAGTTTGTATTGATTCAAGAAAAAAATTTTTTTACATATACATTTGTTCAAGTCGTATATTATTGATTTTAGTTATATGGCTTTTTGAGTTTTTTTTGTTGTTGCTGACTAATATTCATTTAATTTCTTATTACGGGTATTTGCGTACGTTTAAATGGTTGCTCGATTCGAAGAGTTAGCCAAGTATAAGCTTGCCAATCCGATGTCTTCACCGTGGAAGAGCAACAATTCACAATCGCAGCAACAGGATGAATTCGTAGAGGATAAAAGTGCGAATCTTCAAATGGATGTGGCAAAAACGTTGGCTTCTTGGCATACCCTTTCTTCAGGGATTAAAGATGGAGCATCTATGGAAGATGACGAAGGTGTTCACGAAGAGGAATCTCATTCAGTAAGGTTTTATTTCAAGGACCAGTCCAGTGGGGAAAAAGTTGTCAGAAAAAAGTTTGTTTTGTTGATATTCAGAAAGTTGATTAAAAATGGAGCATTTTTTGTTTTTACGGCATGTTCTGAATCGTTGTAGTTTTCGAGAAAATTGCGTTTGAATTTTTGAATTGGTGTACATGTTTTCGTTGTAATACACAAACTTTTTTGAATACAAAATTTCCAACGCAATTATCTCGAAAACTACAACGATTTAGAATTTACCGTAAAAACAAAACATGCTCCATTTTTCATGAACTTGTCGTTTTTAGGATACAGCTTCAACACCTCATACGAGTTCATCAACTGGTGCCTCTTCTGATTCACATTCCAACCCTGGATCCCATGTTTCTGATCACAGCGAACACGAGCTTGCTAACCTAACCACAGTCTCTCAACATACTATACGCGAAAATCAAATGCTCCTAAACGAAAGTATAAGCTTTTTTCAAATATAAAAAATCAAAATAATTTTTCAAGGAACCATTCATCCTGAAACCATTCACCCCACTACTTCTATAAATGGAAATTCGCATGTAAATACCACTCTAGCCATTACTCAAGTGATAGAAAAGTAAGCCCTCTTTTTTGTAACTCGATAAGTAGACGAAACATACCTGGGCAAGGGGTCTAGAAATGAACTTCCCCCTGTAAAATTTACGGATTTGCTCCTATATCCCCAAAATTCGCATCCTTACGTGGTCGTGTTTGGCGGGGAAAACTCGCATCCCTGCGTGGTAGTGTATTTTTTGGAAAATATAAACCCCCTTGCTCAGGTATGAGATGAAAAACTTTTAGCTCATATAATCTTTTTCTTGTCACTTTTTGTTTTTTTCTTGTAACGTTTTTTGTAACTTTTTCAACAAAGATAACACAAATATTGTCATAGCAAAAAATCCTTATGCTCATAAATGAACAAATCAAATCTTCTATTTAGTCTAAACACATTACGAAGAGAAAGAAAACAAAAAGTTACAGAAAAAAACAAAAAAGTTACAAGAAAAAAAACATATGGATTTTAGCTCGTTAACCTCGGTGGACGCTATGCGAACTTTTACTTATTTACCGCCAATAAAAGTTGAAACAAAAGGTAAGAAGAATATTCTCTTATATGCCAAAGAAAAAATTATTTTTAGAATTTAATTCTATAAAATCAGAGTCGGGAGAAGAAGCAAATTCGGATGTCTTAAATTCCTCGGCACCTTCCATGAAACACATTTCTGTAAAAACGGATCACCCAATAATTTGTACCGGCGCACGATTTTCCAGGTAAAACATGCGATAATTTGTGTATAATATAGAGAAACTTTTCAGCTTTGTCGAATTTGAAACGGCATTTGAACTATGGAAGAATATGTACCACCATCCGTTTCGTGTCGCCAGCTCGGAGACGTTGCGCCAACCGGATGGGTCAACGTATGAAGTCTTCCGCTACCGCTATATTGTCTATCATTGTGCCCATTATGGAGCTCCTCGAATGCGTGGTGGGTTTTTTTGAAGAAAAAAAATCTCATCTTTTTTTGGTACTACTAAAGATTAGTGACCGCAAACGACGACAGGGTACTACTATTTCAGGAAAATTTTTTTGCCTAAAATCAAACTTGTTAGAGGTATTTTTGCGATAAATCGATTGCGCGCATCGACAAAACATGAAAACGTCAAACACGACCACGCAGGGATGCGAATTATAAATTACCGTTAAAGTCATTCAATAAGCCAGTCGTTGAATTCGTTGTTGGTGAGCTGCAGCTTCATATAGAGATCCTGGAGATTCATCTCACGAAGTTCTTCAATTGCGTTATTCATCTTCTTGATTGTTTGTTGAATGACTTCAACGGCAATTTGTTTAGTAAATGATTTCATTTTATAGATTTTCATATGCATCCCTGCGTGGTCGTGTTTGGTGAAAAAATTCGCATCCGTTTAACATTTTCATGTTTTGTCAATGCGCACAATCGATTTATTTTTTCGAATTTTTCAAAAAAATTCCTCTAACAAGTTTGATTTTAGAAAAAATTTTTCCTGAAATAGTAGCATCTTGTCGTTTTTTGCAGTCGCTATCTCTTAGTAGTACTCTCCTTTTTTGTTGTTCCTTATTTTTTCTACCTTTTTTTCTTTTGTTTCTGGATCGTTTTTAGGCGATCTTTTTTTCGCCGTCAAATATAGGGCGCGAAATGAAAGCAACTGACATGCACACAAAACGGCCGGTTCATTTCTTTTTCACTTTTCTTCAACCTCTTTTTTGCATTTCACGGCCTGTTGTTCGGCGCTGACAGATGGCTGTGCCAAACTAATAGGCACTTACAAAAACCCATCCTTCGTGCTTTCATTTTTTCCCTCTATAAGGGCCGGCTGGTACTCTTTTCCACTGGGATTATGGACATTTTTATCCTCAAGCGTACAGATGTCAATCAGAAAAATGAACGATTAAACAAATCAATCGATTATAGAGATTTTATTTGACCACAACAATATTTATGGTCTAAAAGTTTTTATAGACAAGGTACGGGGTGAGTAAAAAAAGTGAATTTTTGTGATTGTTTGAAAAAAAAATTTTGGGACTGGAAAATTTTTTACTAAAAATGACCCATATAGTGGTAATTTGATGTGGGGAAATCGATTGCGCGTATTCCCGAAGCATGAAAACGCTTCCTTGACCCTGATTCAGAGAATGGAGTTGGTATATTGACGCGAAAATCGAAAAAATTTCTATTTTCGCTCGGAAAGCACCCATCTGGGGGTAATTTTATGCGGGAAATCGATTGCGCACAGCCTCTAAGCATGAAAAAATTATCTTGGCCCTGATTCAGGGAATGGAGTCGGTGTACAGGTGAAAATAGAAATTTTTCGATTTTCATGTCAATACACCTGAATCAAGATTAAGATAATTTTTTTATGCTTTGGAAATGCGCGCAATCGAAATCCCACATAAAATTACCCTCAGATGGATGCTTTCAGGGCGAAAATAGACATTTTTTCGATTTTCGTGTCAATACACAAACTCCATTCCCTGAATCATGGTCAAGGAAGCGTTTTGATTTTGCATTAAAACATTCTATTTTGCACCTAAAAATTGCGGTTGTTAATATAAAACTAATGACTGTTGGAAACACATATAGAAAAAATGGCAGCTGTTTTTGACCGATGTTCGATAAATCGGTAATAAATCCTGCGAATGAACCCAGTGATTGTTCATGGCATATTGCCCATTGCGATTTGACCATGACAGCTTATGTGTCAGCTTGTTGATGGCGAATTCAAGGTCGATATCTGGTTAGCGAAATAACCGCAATTAGCGTGTGCCAACGATTTCTATCGGGCCAGATGCCTGCAAAATATTCGATAGAAATAAAACCCCCATGGATTCCGATACGATAATGTATTACCCTTTTCATGGCTATCTTTATATAAAGTGTCGACTATGTGGCGAAGTGTATAAAGAAGCTAACCGTCCGATCTGGCAAGTTAAGCAACGTTGGGCCCGTTTCCCAAAAAATTTTGAAAAGCAAAAATTTTACTCACTTGGGGATCAAACCTACGGGCCCAACGTTACTTAACTTGCCAGATCGGACGATCGGCTTCTTTATACAATTCGCTATGTAGCCGACACTTTATGTAACTTTCTCAACTTTCCATCACGGCGTACAAAAAATCCGAACAGGTGAAGGTAAGGGTCAAAATTGACAACAAATATCGCCAATCGACTCAGCTCATCGAGCGCTTCAAAACGAGTACCATATGATGATTTGTGGGTTTTGTCCATGACCGAGTGGCTAAAGCGCTCGGCCTTCACTCAAAGGGCAAAGGCTCAATCCCGCGCCAAAAAGTCATGTCAAAATTCATGAAAATTTTTGCACATCCATATATATGGATATGCAAAAATTTTCACGAATTTTGACAAAAAAAATTGGTGCAGGATCGAACCCGCGTTCTTTGAGTGAAGACCGAGCGCGTTAGCCACTCGGCCATGGAGAAAACCCCCAAAACCCCATGATATGGTACTCATTTTGAAGCGCTCGGCGAGCTGAATCGATTGATGACATTTAAAAAAATCTGACCATTGCTTTACCTTTTCGAATTTTTTGTATGTTCATGTTTTCGTGTCAATAACCAGACTTTTCAAAATATTCAGTGTTCGAAGATGCTATATTTCAAATCAAGTGTCATTTTAGGCGTTGGTAAGCGGCCGAATCAAAACTATCTACCCTGTGGGTGCAAGGCAATGCTTCGATTGAACTTCAACTACTCTGAAAATGCCCTGCGCATCACGACTCTAAACGACGTTCATACTGGGCATGAAGTTACTGCTGAAAACTATGCTAGAATTTCTGCCAAAGTTCGCAAGATTTCTCCAAACTCAATAGATAGCGAAGGTAAAAGAAAAATTCTTCTTATTCTCATGTTCAATAGGCCATTTTAGAACATAGTCCACGAAGTTCGAGAGGAAGCAATTCGTCGGTGAAATCTCATTCCTCCCCTGCACAAAGCAGTCAAAAGCCATCTCCATCGGAACATTCTTTCTATTCACCAAAAATTACTTCGCCTGCACACAACCCCCACAGTTCAGACCAAAATCTACCGAGAGAAACGCAGTTATACACCAATGCCAACATGACAACCACAACAGTCTCAAGCATTTACCCCATCACGGCTTCTCCATTGACGTCTGGCGTCAACTTGCTGTCATCAAATGCTGGCGCATTTGCCCCGCCATCAACACAAGCCAGTATTGTCAGTCTTCTCGCATCGATTTCACAACAACAACAGCGAGAACGTGCCGCTGCAGCAAGCGCTTTCCTTGCTGCGCATAAAGAAAACCTCTTGTTGGCTGCGAGAAATTCAGCGGCTTCTATGGCGAATTCCTCGCTTCAGAATACAAACCCGTTGGTCCCTCTGCTTCAAGTAAAAAAGATAGAAATATATGCGTCGGATTTCAAAGTATTGGGGATCCTCTCCGAAAACTTCCAACAACATAAAATCGTACTTTTGAAGGTCTAGAGGATCAGAGGACGCTTTTTGGAGCCTCTACGCTTCAATAAAAGTCTACTGGTTGCAAATGGCATACATTTTTTTCTCACACATATATTTTCTCACGTCGTGATGTCGTCATGATGCCGTCGTGAAGTCGCAATGCCTAACACGACGGCGTTACGACAGCGTCGCAGTTTCATGACAGCATCGCGGCGTCATGACGTCACGACGGCGTCGCGATGTCATGACAGCGTCGCAGCGTCATGATGGCATCGCGACGTCATGACGGCATCGTGACGCCACGACAGCCATGATAGCGTCATGACGGCATTGCGATATCATGACAGCGTCGTGATGTCACGAAGGTATCATGGTAATCGTTACGTCACGACATCATGACAGCGTCGCGATGTCATGACGACATCGTGACGTGAGACAAAATATTATGTGAGAAAAAATGGGACCAGTTGCAAATAAGACCGTTTTCGGACGTTTTCCTCAAAACTTGACTTCCGACACCCTTATATATCGATTATTTTTGTAACTTTTATTTATTTTTTGAAATTTATAGGGCTTGTTAAATCCCACTGGCATGAACCCTGTTTCGATTCTAACCAACTCGGGAAGTGTTATGCCACCTGCGAATCAACCACTCGCTAACGAATCAACTTCGTTGCTTTCACAACTGGCCACTTCTTCTCAGCTCTCAAGCCTTCTGAATCAACCTTATGGCTCACGTGCCATGTCCATTTCAGACTATCTCCATTCTCAACGGAATGTCTCTAAACAGCAAATCAACTCAACCACCTCACAAAACAGCTCTACACTCACTAATTCAGAACACCATCCTGTCGATTTAAGTCAAAATGGCACAAGTCTTCATTTATCGGTTAAACCAGCGCCTACTCAAGCCCAACTAATGGTATCATTTTTTACAAATGTACATTCATAAAAAATTTTAGGATGCCGAAAAGATCCTGAGTACCGTTGGTGAGCATTTGTCACGCTGCAACAGTATGGAAATGGATGAAAGACTTAGACAGCTCCTGACGCTTCTCCATTCTTGGGGTGTCTTCTCACCCAATCCTAATTCGAACAACCGGTAGTAGTACAACCGTTGTAAATTGTGTATTCATTCATTCAACGTGTCTTATTTTTTTATTGGTTGTGTCTTCCCTGTACAATTTGTTTGCTCAGTTATTTTTTGGAAATCTCTTTTTTGTATGATTAAAATATGGGTACTTTCATAAAGGGACCTCAATTACTCTCATGGTGCTCTTTCGTTTTCATCTCAATCTTTCGGTTTTTTTCAACTGTTTATAACTGTATTTATTATCGAAAAATAATTTCTTGTTCTTAAATTACAAGTGAAATAAAATGCCAGTAAATTGATGAGTCTACAGGGTGCAGCAAAAGTTCCCGTGATTTTTTGAATTACTGCATATAGTATTTTGACCATAACTCTTTAACCTTATATCCAATTCCGATGATCTTGGTATCTTTAGATAGCTTGAATTTCAGCTATCCAATGACACCAAGATCATCGGAATTGGATGTAAGGTTAAAGAGTTATGGTCAGAATACTATATGCAGTAATTCAAAAATCACGGAAACTTTTGCCGCATCCTGTATTAGCTATTTTAGATTTTGTACACAGGGTGTCAGTACTATGAAAGAGTGTATGCTGAATACGATTCAATCAGTCTTTTTGAGCGTAACTCATGTTTTCGTGTCAATATCCAGACTTAATTAAAAATTAAGAGCTCAAAAATGAAACCTAATTTAAAATGTTGATATTTCACTATAGAAGTCGATTTTTTATGAAATTTTCGACCATCGTAGGGTTTTTCTAGGCGCTGAACACGAATATGGCGTTATTTTTTGTTCTAGACCTCGAGAGTATGGTCAAAAATGGCTTACAAAGAATAGACCTTTTTGGGGTTCCCTCTTAAAATACCTTAGCGTGTATAAACTTTGGGACAACCCTGTAAGAAAAAACTGGATCCACTCAAAAATTTTTTTAAATCTACCACATCATAACAACTATAATTAAGTAAAAAAAGATTTATTATTAATTAAAAACATAATAAATAATGAAAGACATTATTGCACTGATTAGTGGAAAAAAAATGAAAGACAATCCGAAAGACTACAAGATGGGAAGGTGTGCTTTGAAAATTTGGAATCTACTATACAATACGGGGACACCCAAGATGGGAAGGTGTGCCTTGAAAATTTGGGAGCTACTACACAATACGGGGGGCCACCCAAAATTTTTTTTGGAAATGACCCCTCTAGGGGTAAAAACGTGCGGGAAATTCGAATTTGGCATTTACGAATCGAAAAAACGCTTCCCTGATTCAGGGAAGGCGTATTGTGTATTGAAGCGAAAATGCGATTTTTGCCTACAAACGACCCCTTTTGGGGTAAAAATCGAATTTTCGCGTCGATATACAACTTTTGTTGAATCCGAGGAATTTTATAAATGTCAAATTCGGGTTCCCCGCACATTTTTACTCCAAAAGGGGTCGTTTTTAGGCAAAAATCGCATTTTCGCTTCAGTACACAATACGCCTTCCCTGAATCAGGGAAGCGTTTTTTCGCTTCAAAAGTATCAAATTCGGACGAATTTTTCGATTTTTGAGGAATTTTTCAATTTTTGAGGAATTTGTCAATTTTTGACGATTTTTTCAACTATTTCATTTTTACTCCAAAAAGGGTCGTTTGTAGGCAAAAATCGCATTTTCGCTTCAATATACAATATGTCTTCCCTGAATCAGGAAAACGTTTTTTCGCTTCGAAAATGTCAAATTCGGATTCCTCGCATGTTTTTACTCCTAGAGGGGTCATTTCCAGAAAAAATTTTCACGTGGGTGCCCCTCATTGTGTAGTAGCTCCACGATAGATTATGGAGTGGGGTCTAAAAAGGCTAACTTTTTGATAACTTAATATATGAGCGGCTCCCTAAAATGCAAAATTATTACAAATACTACTATTAAATGAATATCACAGAAATAAAAAAGTGAATATATTATGTCAAATAAAAGAGAAAAAATTATTGGAATAATGTGACCTTAAGAATTTCATTAAGGACAAAAGGCAGACTCTGTTCGGAATGCATGAAAGAAAGCGTTTTTTCACGACATTCCAAAAGCTTGCTAATGAGTAGCTCGTTTTGTTTGCGTAGCCGCAATGCTTCTTGCTAAAATTGGTTGTTCATTTCCTTATTGTTTCAAATAAAAGAGTTGTACCTGTGTGGTTGCCGAATGCACTTCCAAATAACTACATTTCGTTTGAATGACGGCCAATTTTGTTTTTAACAAATTGCATTGACAACAAGAAGTGGCTGAAGCGGATGATGAGCTATTCGATGGAGAGGCGCTGCTATTTGTCGCTGTCGGACTATTATCATTTCCATTTTGTCCAGGATTCTCTTCTATTGGATCGACTATGTTCTAAAAAATTTTTTGGCTTATTTTTGGGCCTTACTAATATGTCTCGACGTCATCGAGACTGTATTAATTGCAAGTTGGAGAGCACTAATTGCAATTAGTGCTCGTCTCGACGTCGAGACGCAAAATTTAAAGCGAGAATAACTTTTCAGGGTCAACGAAATTTCTAGAGTTAGGAAACCGATAGAAAATGGATCGGTTTCGGTTTTTCTCGTACGGTTTTGGGGTAAATCGGTCGTTGAATTCACCCATTTCATTTGGGTGAGTTTAACGATAAATTTAAAAAAATTAAGTTTTTTCAACATGTAAAAAAGATTAAGAAACACTCATTTCTAAATATCTAATTTCGTTTAGGCTTTGGTTTAGGCTTAGGCTTACGCTTAGGACTAACAAGCCTTGTAAGCCTAAATGGCAATCAGTGCTCCTCTCGACACAAAATTTAAAGTGAAATAACTTTTCAGGATCAACGAATCTTCGAATGTGCTCTTTTTTACATTTTTGTGCATCTTTTGGTGAGCTGCAAATTTACTGCTGCCGTAATCGAAAATTCGTTGACCCTGAAAAAGAAAACCGTCTCGACGTAACAAATACAATTAGTGCTCGTCTCGAAATCGTTGAGACAAATTAGTGGAGACCCTGAAAAAGAAAACCGTCTCGACGCCGAGAGTGCAATTAGCGCTACAATTGACGCTTTCATTTGAATTAGTGAAGGCCCTGAATAAAAAATATTTACAAGAGGAGAATCTTCATTTTCATCGACCCGCAGAGTATCGCTGTTATAATAGCTTTCGGGAATATGGTTGACCAAACGACCACTCTCACTTGAAGACATGGAATCTCTAGAAACAGAAGTTTTTTTTAAGCAAATTAGAAAATGCTAACTTTTCAGACGTATTATTATAGTTAGCAGAATCTGCTGGCACATCACATGTTTTTGGTCGGTCTTGATTTTCGTGACTTTCTACATCTTCGATTACTTGGATCTCCTCTGAATCATCCGTCGAGCTGTTGCTCGATACCGACTCGACACTTTGGTCCAAACCATCACTTCCACTTGCATTACCTATATCTGTAATTTGTCTAATAGCAAAATTTAGTTATCACTTGGTAAATCTTTTTTAGAAAGTTTAGTCATTAGAGTATTCCGTGATGGATCTGGGAAAGGCTGCCATGGTGGATTATTGTTCAAGAAGAGTCTCTCTCTCAATTTGCTCATAAGTTCTTCGTTGTTTTGTTGCATTAAAGAAAATGGTGGGAAGAATTGTGCTAAATAGAGATCAATTTATACATTATCAAGATAAAAAATATTGGGCTGTTGCATAAGTATTGGGTTGTTCCATAAATTTCCGGATTTTTTACATGAATTTTGAGCGGAAAATTTTTTCTAAAATTTTCTAAAAATGACCAATATAAAGGTAATTTTATGTAGGGAATCGATTGCGCGCATTCCTGAAGCGTGGAAATGTTTGCTTGATCCTGACTCAGGCAACGGGGTAGGTGTATTGAAGCGAAAATTAACTAGAATTCGGATTTTCGCCGGAAACCGGCTGTCTAGGAGTTTTTCTAGGCGGGAATTCGATTGCGCGCATTTTTAAATTATTAAAAAAATTTCTCTGACATTTATTTAAGCGATTCTCGTATCCTTATATGTATACTCGCTAAAGAGGTTTCATGAAATAAGTGTCAAGGAACTTTTTTGAAAATGTGCGCAATCGATTCTCCAGTCTAGAAAAACTCCTAGACAGCTGGTTTTCCGACGAAAATCCGAATTTTAGTTCAAGTTCGCTTCAATACACCTATCCTTTTCCTGAATCCGGGCCAAGCAAGCATTTTCACGCCTTGGAAATGCACGCAACTGATTCCCCGCATAAAATTTTGGAAAAATTTTCTGGCCCAAAATCATGTAAAAATTACAAAAATCCACTTTTTTGAAACACCCTGTATAAACACCATTGCTACACTTTACAACATACCCGTCTCACTCTTCATGTGTGTGTTTAAATTTGCATACTACTAACCTAGCGATTCACTACTAAATGGAAGACCAGCAACAGCGTTTGCCATGGAATGCAACGAGGCAAATGGATTACCATGTGTTAGGCTCTGTGGAGTTGCATGCCCCAATCCAGGTGGCATAAGACCATGAATTGGAAAATTTCCTAGTAAGTCGCTAGACGGTGGAACTCCTTTGCCCAAGATTGGAAGAGAAACGGACTTTCCCTCTTCTTTTGCCTTAAATCCACATATAAATTTAAAGGATGATCAGGAAAAAAGTTGCCATTTTTGTTGATATTTGGAAAGTTCATAAAAAAATGGAGCATTTTTTGTTTTTACGGCAAATTCTGAATCGTTATCGTTTTCAAGATAATTGCATTTGAAGTTGGCAATTTATGAAATTTTGTGTATTACAACGAAAACATTTAGTTTTTTCCCTGAATCAATAAAATCTATATATTGAGAAGAAAATAATTCAAAATCCTTGAACATTTAGAACAAATAAATAACCATTTTTTTATGAACTTTCCGAATATCAACAGAAAATGGCAACTTTTTTCCGCTCGGGTTGGTCGGAAAAAGTCGTAAATCCATATAAAATGGCATACTTGTACATGCATATGTAGACTGGTCTTGTCCGGGAATGCCCAATTGCAGCACCGGCACATGAATAGTCGTGCAATGCTATGCTGTTTGGCCATGTGCATGCGTAGCGTTTCATTGCCTAAAAGTTTCATTTAAAGGACCAGTTCAGTGGGGAAAAAAGTTGCTATTTTTGTTGATATTCAGAAAGTTGATGAAAAATGGAGCATTTTTTGTTTTTACAGCATATTCTGAATTGTTGTAGTTTTCGAGATAATTGCATTTGAAACTGTTCATACTTTTCGTTGTAATACACAAACTTTTTTGAATTTTTTTGATGAAAAATCGATTTTGCATCAATTTTTAAAATTTTCATAAAATGAACATTGTAGCATTTTTTATAGCTAAATGAGACGAACAAAATGACACCAAAATTATCCAATTTGAAAATTGTTTTGGGTTATTGAAACGAAAACATGAATCAGAATTTTCGTTTCAATAACCCAAAACAATATTCAAATTGGATAATTTTGATGTCATTTTGTTCGTCTCATTTAGCTATAA
>OZJO01016650.1:0-10357 GCA_900406225.1 Acrobeloides nanus | reverse complement strand
AAAAAAATTAAAAAATAGCTTGAGACATGCGTTCAAAAATTCAACGTGTGCAAAAATCAAAAGTGAATTCGATATTATGAACATATGCTAGGGATTTTTTTGGCTTTTGAGAATTTGCTAATAATAATTGTCAAAAATAATAAAATAGGCTTAACTAGCAAGTAACACTCCCAACTTGCCATAGTCAGATTTTGATGAAACCGGGCTCAAACGATTCCTCATATCCGATTTGATAAAATTTTTTGGAATTTCGATCTCATAAGGTCATTTGACCGAGATATGAGCTTTTAAGAAACACTTTCTTGAAAAGTCGAAGATCGGTCCAATAGGAAGGCGACAAAGTTGGAAAGTTTGAGCAGAGTTCCGGTTGATATATATTCAATTTTTGAACAAAAATTCGATTTTTGAACAAAATTCGAGCAAATTTTCGATTTTTGAACAAAATTCGATTTTGAGCAAAAATTTCTATTGTGGTTTGGGAGATCTAGATAGTGGTCCGATATGTGGGTTTTTGGTGGCGGATTCGACTTTAAGATTTTTTGTACTTTTAAAAATTGTTTTTAATTGCTTCTATATTTTTTGCAGTGATATTTTAAACATTTTTTCTTCATTATTTTTATATATTTTTTACACTTATTTTGTTTAAAAATTTATTTTTTTATAAAGAGTTTGCGCAAAACACTTAATGCTTTTGTTTATTTTCCAACTACTTGAACACTTGACCCAACATTTTTTCTTAAATGGAACACTCATTATGTGTTACGGACTTTGCTCGAAAAGCTCAATTGGGCCTGAAAGTTCATCAAAAATGAATAATAATAGCGCCAGTCCTAGATGCCCATGGGGGAAGAAAAATTTTTCTACAGGCCTCAGAAGGTTTATACTCGCACAAAGTTGTTCGCCGTGATTTCAGGAATTGAACAAAACAATTTCAACTCAAACGGACTTAAATTGACCGAGATATGGTCTTAAAACAAAAAAATGCTGGTAGAAACTTTCTGGGCCTGTAGAAAAAATTTCCTTCCCCATGGGCATCTAGGGCTGGTACCATTATTATTCATTTTTGATGAACTTTCATTGATCTTTTTGAGCAAAGACCGTAACATAGTGAGTATTCCATGTTAATTAAGTCCCAACTATAATAAGTTGTATTTCAAATAAAAAATAATAATGAAAAAATGTTTAAAATAGCACCACAATAAATATAGAAGCAATTAAAACAATTTTTAAAAATGCAAAAAAATTTGATGGCGGCGGGAGTCGAACCCGTTTCCAAAAACTCATAGATCAACCCAATATTAACTGCACCACACAAACCTTTATTTAAGTTGATTATTTTTACTCTATATACTCATGCTAGAAAATGATCACAAAAACCAAAAAGATAGAAATTACGTTGGATAATTTTTTCTTAATTACCCCACCCTCATTAAATATAAGACCCAAAATCCTATCAAAACCTAATCATTCTTATTGAGCTAAAATTGTATGAATGAAAGCCAAGGTGTGGAATCAAGATCAAACCTATGCTAACGATCCCATTCTCTTCCTACCCATCATTTTCCTCTGCACGTTCTCTCACCTGTCGGATCAACACCAATCCACTTAAAAGCCCGGAACGAACGAACCTAGGGCTTGAATGTTTGGTGTTTACTAGTCGGGATATAAAAAAACTTTCTTATCGATAAGATGATGTGGCTCAATCTCTGTTTGACATCGATTGTGAAAAGAGAGGCTGAATAAAGAGGGTGTGAAGAAAGTAGCCTAAGGGTTTGGATTAGAGCATAGGTCAAGCAGATTTTTATGCACTCGTTTTTGAGTGATTTGTTGACGACAGTACTTGGTACGATTTTGTTGTGGATTTTAAAAAGTAAACAAATGTTTTGAAAATTTTTTATGCGCTGTGGAAAAATCAGACTACACATACGGACATAGGATGGACCTGCGGATCCCGAAAAATCCTGATTCAGGGGCCAGAAGAATGACTTTTAGGTAAAAAAATTTTAACAAACACTTTATATTCTTTGATCTTCACATAAATATCAACTGAAGTTTCAACTCATCGTTTTTCCAACTTTTTTTATTCTCTCAAGTTCTGGCCAATAGTTCACTCTTCATATAAAAAACATCTCTTCTCAGTGACCCAAAAAATTTACAGGGTGGGCCAAAAAAGTGGCTTTTTTTATTTTTTGCTACCCGAAAATTTATTTTTCTAAAAATGAGCCCTCTAGGGTATTTTTATGCGGGGAATCGATTGTGCGCATGAAAACGCTTCCCTGAACCTGATCGGGGAAAAATTGGTTTTGAAGCGACAATGGTCATTTTTGTTTTTCGCATTTTTATCTAAAATCACTTGTCTAGGGGCAATTTTATGAGAGAAATCGATTGCACACGTTTTCGAAGCATAAAAACGATTTCCTCGCACAGAAAATGACAATTTCCACTTTTTCTTTAAAAATGACCATTTTCGCTTCAAAACCAATTTTTCCCTGAATCAGGTTCAGGGAAGCGTTTTCACGCTCCGAGAATGCACGCAATCGATTCCCCGCATAAAATTACCCATAGAAGGCCCATTTTTAGAAAAATAAATTTCCGAAAAATAAAAAAAGCCACTTTTTGGGCCCACCCTGTATCTCTAAGCATCTCCAGCTTTCTGACGTCCGAAAGCTGTGGACAGCTGCCTCTATCCACCTACCTGGACTCTCAAGTGTTTATTGCTGTATAGTCTTTTTGAGTTCTCCCTCCCACACGTTCTTTGCCTCATTGCCTGCCCATAACAATGCTTGTTTGCAGGCTGATCCGAAAGAAGGAAGCGAAGAAAGAAAATTTCTTTTTATCACTATTACATTTTTGTTGAGAAGTGGAAGAAGCGCAAATCAATCATTTCTTCAGCTAACTTTTTGCAGAACCCTAACACTTCATAAGCCCCAATTAATCTACCACAAACGTAATATGTCAAATGTGGAGGTTGAAATGTTTAAAGGACTTTGATTTTTACCGCTGGAAGTTACCGCTGTGAGGGGCATACTTATTAAAAGGTTTCATATCGAAAATCGCAAAAATCTAGGGGGATAATCAGGAAAATTTTTCATGCCTAGAAAATACGCGCAATCAATTTCCCGCCTAGAACAACCCCTGGACATCTAATTTTCATAATAAAATCCGAATTTTAGATAATTCTCGCTTTAATATACTACTCCTTTCCCTGAATCAGGGTCAGTTAAACATATTCACGGCTCGGCAATGCGCGCAATCGATTCCCTGCCTAGAAAAACTCCCATTAGGAATCAATTTCGTAAAGATTTGGCGCAACGGAAATTATGAAAACGACCCAATACTTATTTTGTGATGAAATATCGATAAAATAAGCAAATTTTTATACCTTCCCATAAGGGTTGTCTGCTACAATGGTGTATTCGCCACTATCATCTGGTGTTACCATAGAAATTTTTAAAATCGCCAGAGATCCTTTGTAGTTCATTTGGATTCTTGGCGGCCCCGCTGGATTTAGTGCTATTCCGTTTTTGAGCCAGGCTATCTAAAAATGTCAAGGTTTGATGATGCATGCAATCGATTCCTCGCAATGAAAAACACCATATTGAGTTATTTTTGTGAAGATTTAAAAAATTTAAAACCCTCAAAAATCCAGTTTTTTGGACACCCTGTACAAGAACAGGATTGCATTTCAGAGGGATGTGTAATTTTACGAAAAAAAGTTCAATTTTTCCAGAAACGGGGACAATGTTTAAATCTGTTGGGGGATCATCCAGATATTATGTAATCAACTTTTTGGTGGTTTACCCTCCCCCCAACGTAATCATCAAAAATGCACCCACGTAATCAATTTTTAGAGTCAGCACAAGCTATCGTACTAACCACAAGCAACTGCACAAGCTAACGCAAGCTATCGTACGGGTGTAAAATACAATCGTACGACAAACGAAATGACCACAAGCTAAGAGTACGATGGCTCGTACGATGAAATTTCATATGATGACCGAAATTCGTACGATGAGCCGTCGTACTTTTATCGTACGACTCCTCATAGACAAAAATGCATTGTCGTACGACAAAGTACGACAAATTTCGTACGATGCCATCGTACTGCATCGTACGACAGTTTTTGGCGATTTCATCGTACTTTTACGTTAATTTCACGATCGTACAATGACTTCGTACTATTGCACAAAAGTAAAAGTGCAAAGTCTTTTTACTTTGCACTTTTACTTTTGCGCAATAGGCCCAGGAGGGGGGAGTCGTTAAATCGAATTGGGCGGGGGTGTCGTTAAATCGAGATGTCACTATATCGAGCCTCGACTGTATAAAAAATTCTTACCCTTGGCTTAGGATTTCCCATAACATTGCATTGAAGAATTGCATCAGTGCCCTCTGTAAGACGCAATCCTCTCAACTCCGTCCTAATTATAGGACCAGTACCTCTGTTATTTAATCCGGCGAGTTCGGGTTCTGTTTCACTTTCACTTATGATCTGTAAATTTTTTTATTCTAATCCATCTCGATAGTCATATCTTACTGTAACCGGGGAAAATGCATTCTCACTATCCGAATTTGGTTGACTTCGAGAAAATGGTCCTCGGTTATACGAATATGGATATTGTTGCGGTGGTGGCTGTTGCTGCTGTGGTTGATATTTTTGAGCCATTTTTTGTTTTCGATCTTTTGTGACTTGTCTTTGTTCATCGGAAAACCATTTATCGTATTGTTCTTTAGGGAGGAGCTGTAAATTTTATTTTAGTTATTTTTGAAAAAAAAGAAAAAATTCTATGACCCATTTTAGGGGGGGGGAGGATTTATATTTTTCTTGTAACTTTTTTGATTTTTTCTAGTAACTTTGCTTTATGCTTAGGCTTCAGGCTTAGGGCGTAGGCTTTAGGCTTAGGTCTTAGACTTAGGTCTTAGACTTAGGTCTTAAGCTTAGGCCTTAGGCTTAAGTCTTAGGCCTTAGGCTTAGGTCTTAGGCTTAGGCCTTGAATCTGAATATATTCAGATCGCCCGGGCAAAGCCTAAAAAATTTAGAAAGTTACAATAAAACCTTAAAAAGTTACAAGTTTTGAAAGTTACAAAAAAACAACAAAAAAGTTACAAGAAAAAATCAGAGCCGGGGGTGGAAGGTTTTCTTCGCACAACTTTTTTGAATTTATCGAAAAATTTTCGCTCTGGTAGAATCGAATCCGCTACCATTTGAACAAAGTGAGACATTTGCCACTATGTAGCTTGTTTCACCGAAAAAGAAAAAGGTGGGGAGCATAGCATAATGGTTAGGACACCGAACTTTCATGTTATAGGGGCTCTGATTTTTTCTTGTAACTTTTTTGTTGTTTTTTTGTAACTTTCAAAACTTGTAACTTTTTGAGGTTTTATTGTAACTTTCTAAATTTTTAGGCTTTGCCCGGGCGATCTGAATATATTCAGATTCAAGGCCTAAGCCTAAGACCTAAGCCTAAGACCTAAGTCTAAAGCCTAAGCCCTAAGCCTAAAGCCTAAGCATAAAGCAAAGTTACAAGAAAAAATCAAAAAAGTTACAAGAAAAATATAAATCCTCCCCCCCCCTAAAATGGGTCATAGAATTTTTTCTTTTTTTTCAAAAATAACTAAAATAAAATTTACAGCTCCTCCCTAAAGAACAATACGATAAATGGTTTTCCGATGAACAAAGACAAGTCACAAAAGATCGAAAACAAAAAATGGCTCAAAAATATCAACCACAGCAGCAACAGCCACCACCGCAACAATATCCATATTCGTATAACCGAGGACCATTTTCTCGAAGTCAACCAAATTCGGATAGTGAGAATGCATTTTCCCCGGTTACAGTAAGATATGACTATCGAGATAGATTAGAATAAAAAAATTTACAGATCATAAGTGAAAGTGAAACAGAACCCGAACTCGCCGGATTAAATAACAGAGGTACTGGTCCTATAATTAGGACGGAGTTGAGAGGATTGCGTCTTACAGAGGGCACTGATGCAATTCTTCAATGCAATGTTATGGGAAATCCTAAGCCAAGGGTAAGAATTTTTTATACAGTCGAGGCTCGATATAGTGACATCTCGATTTAACGACACCCCCGCCCAATTCGATTTAACGACTCCCCCCTCCGGGGCCTATTGCGCAAAAGTAAAAGTGCAAAGTAAAAAGACTTTGCACTTTTACTTTTGTGCAATAGTACGAAGTCATTGTACGATCGTGAAATTAACGTAAAAGTACGATGAAATCGCCAAAAACTGTCGTACGATGCAGTACGATGGCATCGTACGAAATTTGTCGTACGACAATGCATTTTTGTCTATGAGGAGTCGTACGATAAAAGTACGACGGCTCATCGTACGAATTTCGGTCATCATATGAAATTTCATCGTACGAGCCATCGTACTCTTAGCTTGTGGTCATTTCGTTTGTCGTACGATTGTATTTTACACCCGTACGATAGCTTGCGTTAGCTTGTGCAGTTGCTTGTGGTTAGTACGATAGCTTGTGCCGACTCTAAAAATTGATTACGTGGGTGCATTTTTGATGATTACGTTGGGGGGAGGGTAAACCACCAAAAAGTTGATTACATAATATCTGGATGATCCCCCAACAGATTTAAACATTGTCCCCGTTTCTGGAAAAATTGAACTTTTTTTCGTAAAATTACACATCCCTCTGAAATGCAATCCTGTTCTTGTACAGGGTGTCCAAAAAACTGGATTTTTGAGGGTTTTTAATTTTTTAAATCTTCACAAAAATAACTCAATATGGTGTTTTTCATTGCGAGGAATCGATTGCATGCATCATCAAACCTTGACATTTTTAGATAGCCTGGCTCAAAAACGGAATAGCACTAAATCCAGCGGGGCCGCCAAGAATCCAAATGAACTACAAAGGATCTCTGGCGATTTTAAAAATTTCTATGGTAACACCAGATGATAGTGGCGAATACACCATTGTAGCAGACAACCCTTATGGGAAGGTATAAAAATTTGCTTATTTTATCGATATTTCATAACAAAATATTGGGTCGTTTTCATAATTTCCGTTGCGCTAAATCTTTACGAAATTGACTCCTAATGGGAGTTTTTCTAGGCAGGGAATCGATTGCGCGCATTGCCGAGCCGTGAATATGTTTAACTGACCCTGATTCAGGGAAAAGAGTAGTATATTAAAGCGAGAATTATCTAAAATTCAGATTTTATTATGGAAATTAGATGTCCAGGGGTTGTTCTAGGCGGGAAATCGATTGCGCGTATTTTCTAGGCATAAAAAATTTTCCTGATTATCCCCCTAGATTTTTGCGATTTTCGATATGAAACCTTTTAATAAGTATGCCCCTCACAGGGGTAACTTCCAGCGGTAAAAATCAAAGTCCTTTAAACATTTCAACCTCCACGTTTGACATATTACGTTTGTGGTAGATTAATTGGGGCTTATGAAGTGTTAGGGTTCTGCAAAAAGTTAGCTGAAGAAATGATTGATTTGCGCTTCTTCCACTTCTCAACAAAAATGTAATAGTGATAAAAAGAAATTTTCTTTCTTCGCTTCCTTCTTTCGGATCAGCCTGCAAACAAGCATTGTTATGGGCAGGCAATGAGGCAAAGAACGTGTGGGAGGGAGAGCTCAAAAAGACTATACAGCAATGAACACTTGAGAGTCCAGGTAGGTGGATAGAGGCAGCTGTCCACAGCTTTCGGACGTCAGAAAGCTGGAGATGCTTAGAGATACAGGGTGGGCCCAAAAAGTGGCTTTTTTTATTTTTCGGAAAATTTATTTTTCTAAAAATGGGCCTTCTATGGGTAATTTTATGCGGGGAATCGATTGCGTGCATTTTCGGAGCGTGAAAACGCTTCCCTGAACCTGATTCAGGGAAAAATTGGTTTTGAAGCGAAAATGGTCATTTTTAAAGAAAAAGTGGAAATTGTCATTTTCTGTGCGAGGAAATCGTTTTTATGCTTCGAAAACGTGTGCAATCGATTTCTCTCATAAAATTGCCCCTAGACAAGTGATTTTAGATAAAAATGCGAAAAACAAAAATGATCATTGTCGCTTCAAAACCAATTTTTCCCCGAATCAGGTTCAGGGAAGCGTTTTCATGCGCACAATCGATTCCCCGCATAAAAATACCCTAGAGGGCTCATTTTTAGAAAAATAAATTTTCGGGTAGCAAAAAATAAAAAAAGCCACTTTTTTGGCCCACCCTGTAAATTTTTTGGGTCACTGAGAAGAGATGTTTTTTATATGAAGGGTGAATTATTGGCCAGAACTTGAGAGAATAAAAAAAGTTGGAAAAACGATGAGTTGAAACTTCAGTTGATATTTATGTGAAGATCAAAGAATATAAAGTGTTTGTTAAAATTTTTTTACCTAAAAGTCATTCTTCTGGCCCCTGAATCAGGGTTTTTCGGGATCCGCAGATCTATCCTATGTCCGCATGTGTAGTCTGATTTTTCCACAGCGCATAAAAAATTTTCAAAACATTTGTTTACTTTTTAAAATCCACAACAAAATCGTACCAAGTACTGTCGTCAACAAATCACTCAAAAACGAGTGCATAAAAATCTGCTTGACCTATGCTCTAATCCAAACCCTTAGGCTACTTTCTTCACACCCTCTTTATTCAGCCTCTCTTTTCACAATCGATGTCAAACAGAGATTGAGCCACATCATCTTATCGATAAGAAAGTTTTTTTATATCCCGACTAGTAAACACCAAACATTCAAGCCCTAGGTTCGTTCGTTCCGGGCTTTTAAGTGGATTGGTGTTGATCCGACAGGTGAGAGAACGTGCAGAGGAAAATGATGGGTAGGAAGAGAATGGGATCGTTAGCATAGGTTTGATCTTGATTCCACACCTTGGCTTTCATTCATACAATTTTAGCTCAATAAGAATGATTAGGTTTTGATAGGATTTTTGGTCTTATATTTAATGAGGGTGGGGTAATTAAGAAAAAAATTATCCAACGTAATTTCTACCTTTTTGGTTTTTATGATCATTTTCTAGCATGAGTATATAGAGTAAAAATAATCAACTTAAATAAAGGTTTGTGTGGTGCAGTTAATATTGGGTTGATCTATGAGTTTTTGGAAACGGGTTCGACTCCCGCCGCCATCAAATTTTTTTGCATTTTTAAAAATTGTTTTAATTGCTTCTATATTTATTGTGGTGCTATTTTAAACATTTTTTCATTATTATTTTTTATTTGAAATACAACTTATTATAGTTGGGACTTAATTAACATGGAATACTCACTATGTTACGGTCTTTGCTCAAAAAGATCAATGAAAGTTCATCAAAAATGAATAATAATGGTACCAGCCCTAGATGCCCATGGGGAAGGAAATTTTTTCTACAGGCCCAGAAAGTTTCTACCAGCATTTTTTTGTTTTAAGACCATATCTCGGTCAATTTAAGTCCGTTTGAGTTGAAATTGTTTTGTTCAATTCCTGAAATCACGGCGAACAACTTTGTGCGAGTATAAACCTTCTGAGGCCTGTAGAAAAATTTTTCTTCCCCCATGGGCATCTAGGACTGGCGCTATTATTATTCATTTTTGATGAACTTTCAGGCCCAATTGAGCTTTTCGAGCAAAGTCCGTAACACATAATGAGTGTTCCATTTAAGAAAAAATGTTGGGTCAAGTGTTCAAGTAGTTGGAAAATAAACAAAAGCATTAAGTGTTTTGCGCAAACTCTTTATAAAAAAATAAATTTTTAAACAAAATAAGTGTAAAAAATATATAAAAATAATGAAGAAAAAATGTTTAAAATATCACTGCAAAAAATATAGAAGCAATTAAAAACAATTTTTAAAAGTACAAAAAATCTTAAAGTCGAATCCGCCACCAAAAACCCACATATCGGACCACTATCTAGATCTCCCAAACCACAATAGAAATTTTTGCTCAAAATCGAATTTTGTTCAAAAATCGAAAATTTGCTCGAATTTTGTTCAAAAATCGAATTTTTGTTCAAAAATTGAATATATATCAACCGGAACTCTGCTCAAACTTTCCAACTTTGTCGCCTTCCTATTGGACCGATCTTCGACTTTTCAAGAAAGTGTTTCTTAAAAGCTCATATCTCGGTCAAATGACCTTATGAGATCGAAATTCCAAAAAATTTTATCAAATCGGATATGAGGAATCGTTTGAGCCCGGTTTCATCAAAATCTGACTATGGCAAGTTGGGAGTGTTACTTGCTAGTTAAGCCTATTTTATTATTTTTGACAATTATTATTAGCAAATTCTCAAAAGCCAAAAAAATCCCTAGCATATGTTCATAATATCGAATTCACTTTTGATTTTTGCACACGTTGAATTTTTGAACGCATGTCTCAAGCTATTTTTTAATTTTTTT